>BLKM01000265.1:992637-1017637 GCA_013340265.1 Coptotermes formosanus | reverse complement strand
TATTATTATTATTATTATGGAGTTATGAGCAGAGTGAGTGCCTTAAATATATGACGACCTTCTTTTTATGCATATTTGTAATTGTTTCTTATCGATAGGCCTGTCATTTATAGTCGATGCTACTGACATTGTAGTTAAGCCCTGACATATCAAAAACTAACGCTTGGTGCTCTGTCGTAGTATACACTGAAAACCCAAACTTAAGAGTAGTCAAGAGTAGGAACAGAGCACAGTAAGAGTAAGGGCTAAAGAAATATATGTTTCAGCTGGTATTGTAGTGTCCTCCTTTGCCGAAAGGAATTTATAACTGCATAACTGCATTACTTAGCACAGGTAGTTTTTTTGTCAGGTTAACTGTCTTAGGATGAATGTAGCTGTCTTTCTACAACTACTGAATTTCTTAAGGTTAGGTTTTTTTTGAGTATGTTTTTTATGGAAAAAGCACAGGCACAGAAGATGATGTTCGTGCTCGTGGGATGCCGCGCATGCGCAGTAGATTTCTTATGAATCATTCTGTACTCCGATCAGCCAAGAATTTGCATTTGAAATTTTTAGGAGCGTCATGCTACAAAACCAAAAATGAATGTGCAAATAATGACACTCAAATTAATACAGAAATTTAATATTTATTCCAAATAGCCTCCAGAGTGATAGTTGCGTGTGTTTGATATTAATCGCTTTTGAATTACCGATAGATGAGCAACGTTTGTGTAATTATGGAGGAAAGTTTTGCTTGCAGCTGCTTTGCGGATATTGCCCCATTTAATAATGTATCAAGTGCCCGTCTAGTTACGTACCGGATGCAACAAGAACCTCCCACCCTGATGGTCCCCATTGCTCGCTGGCTGAATTCCGCAAACGGGTGCCACATTACAGCTGAACTCTTAGTAGGAGGTAGTTACAATATCAACGCCATTATCGCCATCATTATCATCATCATCATCATCCTCATCCTCATTATTCCTAGAGTGAGACCCACTTAACCTGTTAAAAATACTGTAAGTTCACAAAGCTCTGTTTCGCTGTTGTACAGGTCGCGAATCTATTTGTTAGTAAGTCTGTAATTTTACAATTTTCTTTGAAGCTGTGCTGTAATTTAGTCACTGGATTCGAATGTATACTAGCTACTGTCACATATTTTTCACTTCCATTACCCATGCTCTGCGAAAGAATAAAAGTTCATGCTCTTTCCTAAATTAGACAGGGGCGTTATGAGTGTCTGTATAGCAGGACAGAATCTAGACGCATTATTAACAATGATAAACGCTGTGTACGCAATAGGCGGAACATGAGAAATGCAAGTAATGTCCTAAACTGTGAATGGAATTGACACTTGGAGATACAGTGTCTGAGAGTTCCTCCCGTTTTTGATGCAGTGTTCAGTGCAAAAGTGTAACAAAATATCGCACTCTAATGACTCTCTAAATGTTGGTGACAATTGTTGATTCATCACGAGAATATTATGTTAAACGCTGCACTTTTTTTTCCCCCCCCCAGTGGCGCAACAGCCCCTAGCGGGCCGGGGTCTACTTATTATCGAGGCTTCACGATTACACTCAGACACGTCACACTCGGTAGAATTCCTCCGGGCGAGTGATCAGCCCGTCGCAGATCTCTCTACCTGACAACACACAACACTCATAAGAGACAGACATCTTTGCCTCCGGCGGGATTCAAACCCACAATCCCAGCAAGCGAACGGCCGACACCCACGCCTTAGACCGAACTGCCACTGGGATCGGCCAATATTGCATATTATATAAGGTAAAGTGCTACTTGGTAAAGAGGATGCTTCAGATTTCTTCTCCACTACCGTAAAGGCTATGCAGACTGTTCTGGCCATCGATTCAGCTAGTGTGTAGAGAGGGTTATATCTAACGCGCCTAACACAATTAGTTTTGTGTCCTTTTACCTGATGAATGAAGCGCAGCCGTCTTCCAAAACGTCGTGTATATCAGTGTTGCCTTAGACAATGTGACCATTCATGATTCAATTTTCGTAAAAATATTGCTTTTCTGAAGTTTGAATATGCGTCTGAAGGCAAGTTGGGCAGTTCGTATGCCTCTTGTGCCGGAATAAACTAGTGTTATGCCACATAAAATCACCTTAGGTAACCTAATCTCGTGGCGTTACTAGACAGCCATAGCCTCCCATGGCGCAAACGTACCTCAGACAGAGCCTGAAAGCGATGCTGTTATTCATCCATCTGCTGGGTGCTCCTAAGCTGTCACGCCTGGCGACACAGAGTGCGAGATAGGAGAGGATGAAAAGGAAGGCAGCAGGAATGAGAAGGATAGGACATAGAAAGAGAAGAAAATAAGACAGTAAGAGAAGAAAGAAACTAAAGCATGAGAGGAAGAAGAGGAAATGAAAGAGAACAAGCGGATTTCGGGAGAGTCTGAGGAGGCGGAGGTAAAAAAGTGAAAGAAAAAGGAGAAGGAATGTGAAGTACAGCAGGTGATAAAAAGAAAGAGGTTTGGCTAACTAGAAGGAGAAAGACATGGAAGGCGAGGAAAAGAGGAATGCGGAGTTAAAAAGAGAAATACGAAGAAGAGAATGTAAAAGGATGTGGAGAAGGAGAAGAAGGAAATTTGCAGAAGATTTAGAGTGATGTAGCTGTAAAGGAGAAGAAGGGGAGTGTAAGTAAGCAAAATTATTGTTTTTGTGTTGTCTGTAGTTTTTGTGCTTTTCGGAACAACGTCACTCCTCTGGAAATAGGCGTCCTCCTAACGACCTGGGCTGAAAGGTTTCTAATGCAAGGGGGGCGGTTGATTTATACCGTAGCGTCTCTAGTGACCCTTCGTACAACCTGGCGGAGGCTAGCATGTTCTGGTATACGTTGCCCTCTATTAAGTTTCACTGTATAGCCATGGCACACGATGTAATCCGTAGCCTACAGTTCGATATGTTAAATGCTTTACAATCATTACACCCAACATAATCAACTGAGTGTGAAGGTTTTCACACGTGATTATCCTTAGAGTATAACGTTCTGCGTTATTACGTACATCGTGTACGAGAATGATTTTTTTCCAGACATTTCAGAGGAACGTGCTGCCTGCATCTTGATGGGACTGAATTAGATTCGGATGAATGCTGAAATAGGAATTACGTCGATTGTGTATAAATTTACGAAGACTGTGGTTAAGCATAGCCACGAAAAGGGAAGATGGGCTAGATTTGTACAGACCCATTTCGAAATTCGAAATTTAGTTCACATTTGCTCGGTGAAGAGGTATCTCACATTCTCTTTTCATAGGTTCGATTAGGTACAGTCCTTGTAAATTTTCGATATAGTCGACACCTTTTCCTCTTCCAGTCACTTCAACATCCTCCTGAAACTAATCTAGTTACCCTGAAGATAGAGGCAGCACATTTGTCCGAAACGTCGGAAAATACATAAGTTGATAGACTGTGTAATGACCCAGAAGGCTGTCATTTAACGAGGACCCTCCGTAAAGGCCTGAGAATTTACAAAAAGTCATATTTTTTTTGTTGCACATGTGGCGCCGTTTGTGTTGTTCTGTTCGAAGAAATGCCTACGTAGACCAGACCAGGGTAATATCCTGCAGAATTCTTATTTACTCAACATTCACGATAGTTGTGACATGCAGCTTTAGTGTAGGCTACATATTTGGTCTGTACTCACTGAAATACTAGGTGTATTTAACACGCGAAAAAATATGAAAATCCTAGATTGTTTCACTGATGTTATTTTAAACTGCAGAAGTCTCGTGACTCAAAGGGAATTTTAATGTAAACTTAGTAGTAATTCCATTTTAAATGTATGCACTTTTTTTTTATGACCAAACTTGATCGACATGGGTAAGAGTGAGGTGATAAAGCTGTGGTTGTTTTTCATTTAGGAACATGTACTAATATGGTTTAATTTTGATTAATTGGATGAATTTTAGAAGGCTATTGAGACCAGTGGCGAATCGTGACCCGGAGGCCAGGTGTAGCGGAAGGGTAATTGGAAGGCATTTTTACCCTTCCGCTAGACCAGACCTCCGGATGAGAATTCGCCACTGAATGAGGCTACAGTGTAAATAAATGAAAAGTTGAGTCTGTCTATCCATCAGTCTGTCTAGGGGTCCACTAAAATAATTTCCGCTTTCGCATGTCTTGACTTTTCTGTACAGTGGCAAGTTTCCTCTCTTCTGGTGTTAAGTTTAGGTTCTTTGTCAGATGTTCAGTAAACTTCGGTTTAGACTTGTACGTTTCTCCATTTACATCCGGATATCTCATTTACTTCTCAGTTTGTATCTAGCGTGCATAAGTTTTATCAGATTTAAAATTTAGTAGTCCTTAAAATCTCTTAACTTAATTTCCTGCGTGGTTAAATTTGAGGTTCTCACGGCGTGGAATATTAAGTTTACGGTCTTCGTCGGTGACGTCACGTAGATAGGTAAAAACGTTTCGGTAGAACCTGCTGCGTCCATATCCTCTCCTGACTACGAAAGTAGCGTGCTATTCTAAAGATTTGAAACATTTCCACCAAGCAATACGGCATCACATCCAAGAATATCTTAAAGTGATTACTCGAAGCTGTGATAACTTCGTGAAGGCATCTGGTCTATTTTTAGTATCGATTTAATACCCTATCAAGTGTGACGTGAATATTTCTGCTTTCTCGCACTGTGTCCAGCCAGTCGCTGGGTCATGGGAAAAGTCCCCAGTTTAAAGACCGAGGATGTTAATGTGCTGCTTGATTAGGGCTAGTGCTTGCTGACACATGCGCGTGGAACGATGGTGGAATGATGATTAGCAGGGGGGGGGGGGAATAAAAAATAAAAAAATAAAAATAAAAAATAAAAAACTGCAAGAGAAACCCGCTTCTGTGCCACTTTGTCTAGCAATAACCTCGCATGAGTTTGTAGGACTGTAAATTGTAATTATTTAGTTTTGCAAACAGTACTAACAATTTGAATGTTGATGTATTCTAACGCATGTCAAATGAAAATAAGAGAATTTATTAGGTATGATGTATTTCTCTTTCAGAGTTGTGTTTTATAGCTTTGTGTGTGTCCCATAATCGTGCTGCTTACTCACAGTACATGGGGTCTGAGCACATGGAATGGTATCATTTAAACAATGACTGTTTACTATATAAATATTAACAACTGGTGTATGTATAACGATTAATTCAAATTATATCTGAGCAAGAGCATTTGTACAGGCTTGCTTGGCGTATTTTAATAGCATCAGACACTATTATTTTTTCCAATTTTGCAACAGCGTCTAGTGGGCCAGGGTCTCCTCATTATCGAGGCTTCACGATCACACTCAGACACACCACATTCAGTAGGTCTCCTTTGGACGAGTGATCAGACCGACGCAGAGACCTCTACCTGACAACACACAACATTCAGAAGAGACAGACATCCATGCCCCCGGAGGTATTCGAACCCACAGTCCCAGCAAGCGAGTGGCCGCTGACCCACGCCTTAGACCGCGCGGCCACTGTGTTCGGCCAGCCTATATTATACTCTGATATTTTAGTAATAATTTCGTAATCGAATCCGTTATGGACGTACATTTTCTATCTTCATGAACATTTGCTTCAAAACGGCACGTATGATCGCTTTCAGTTGACGTGCCTCTTGGTTTAAAAGTGATACTCCCGGTTTCAGTGACGACATAATTTTTATCTCAGACTGCCTGTTATTCTGCCTTATAAACACGAAAATATATAGTGACATTTACATTGTCGGAATTTCATTAAATTTATGTGTAAAAGAAAATTGTCAATATATTTTTTTGGCCTTTGGCCATATGTTTAAACACGTGTGACATTGATCACGCACGCACATAATTGCGAGGCTTCACAAAATACATGGGAGTATACTAATCCCTGTTATGAACCTAACAGAACTTGTTATTGAGTAAAAATTAGAACTTACACAAAGAAGAGATGAAAAGTTAAATATGAAAGGTGAGCGGGCAGAGCATGTTCTAAATTTGCTGCCCTTTCTGAGGTCTGCCGGGAATATTAAAATCAGCAAATTAAATGATAACCGTGCATTTTGAAGTGGTTATCCGTAAACATTAATTTGTTTTTCCAGTCGAATAACTGGATATAAACACAAAAACCAAGGAACGTGTTAACCACGGTAACTGTGTTAAGGGGCCCATCCTGTATCCGATCCATTGAATGTACGAGACTCTTATTTCGGATGCAAGGCCACCATGTGTACAAGTGACCATGACATCTAGTACCGAAGTTTGGGTCGAGGTGTACCTCCACGCCCTCGTATGCCTTCATGGCCTGCAGAGGGACAATTTTACCTTCATCTCACCGAAAACACCCAGTCTCTGAAATAATTACTGTTTATTTACATTGTCAATACCTGACAGAGAACTCAAAGCATCTCGTCTTTAAAAAGGTAAATTTGTTAATGTTAGGAAGAAACTTCGTTTTATTACAGGATTCAAACGGAACATACAAATGCGTTTTGTACATTCTTACCTTACAGGAAACATCGCGTCTTGTTACGAAGATCGTGCTTTCATATTTCGGGAAACAGTTGCTGTTTATTGTGAGGAACAAACAAAGCACTCTAATTGCTTAGTGGAAGAAATATTGATTTATTTACTGTTATTGTGCCTTGGACGGTTCCGTCGGGTTAACTACTTAGACGGTTACATAGAGCCTACTACGTGGACGATTGCATCGGGCCTGTACGTGGGCTCTTACATCGATTTTATTTTTTAGACTGTCACATCCAGCCGTCTACTTGGATGGGTCAATCTTACATGTTACTAGCACAATTAAATCGGTCAACTGCTTGGACAGTTGTGTTGGTCCTTCTACTTGGACACTTACATCGGTCCAACTGCTTGGTCAGTTACATCGGTCCAGCTGCTTGGTCAGTTACATCGGTCCAACTGCTTGGACAGTTACATCAGTCCAACTGCTTGGAGAGTTACGTCGGTCCAATTGCTTGGACAGTTACATCGGTCCAACTTCTTGGACAGTTACATCGGTCCTGCTACTTGGACACTTACATCGGTCCAACTGCTTGGACAGTTACGTCGGTCCAACTGCTTGGACAGTTACGTCGGTCCTACTACTTGGACACTTACATCGGTCCCACTACTTGGACACTTACCTCGGTCCCACTACTTGGACACTTACCTCGGTCCTACTACTTGGACACTTACATCGGTCCTACTACTTCGACACTTACATCGGTCCCACTACTTGGACACTTACATCGGTCCCACTACTTGGACACTTACATCGGTCCTACTACTTGGACAGTTACATCGGTCCCACTACTTGGACACTTACATCGGTCCTACTACTCGGACACTTACATCGGTCCCACTGCTTGGACACTTCGGTCCTACTACTTGGACAGTTACATCGGTTCAACTGCTTGGACGGTTGCATCGGGCCTACAACTTTGATGGTTATGTCGGACCTACTAATGGAAGAGCCTTTTCTGAGAAACTGATAGTAACTCAGCTGGACAAAAAATTCCTCACCTTTTGTGGGACTCAGAGTTTACTACGGTATTCGCAGGAGTTCTTATCTCCTTCCTTTTCTTCTCCTATTGCTTTTTCTTCCTATTCTTTCCCTGCCGTTCTTTCTGTTTGCAGATCTAAAGAAAGAATTTGGGAAATGTATCTGCCTCAGAACTGGGACTGCTTTCTACTTTTTTTAACACCTAGAAACCAAAGATATTTATATGCCCAGCAGATACTTATAAAGATAGATGTTTTATTTTCTTTCGACTGAGTGAAAAATTGTTCACCCTCTTCGCATCTATTGAAGCAGGAAACAAACTTCTGTGCCTCCCAGGACGGGAACAAAGCGATGAAGCAGCCATATCCTGTACTGAGGGATGTGTGTTTGATAACTGTTTGTTACTAATGAAGAAAAAAGACTTATTTTTAATTTTACGTTGATTACTATCGTTGCTGATAATGAGATAATAAACTGAATAGTCGCTGTGTTGTAGAAATATAGTGTACAGTACAAATGTTGATTGATTAGTGCATTGTTAAATTACGACGTGTGAATTGCGGCATGTACAAGTAAATTATATGAAATGAAGTGGCAAGTTGTTAAGGCATGATAAATAATGATTGCAAGGGGTAGTCTTGAGGTGTTTGAAGGTACGGTTTCTGTATACGTGTGGACAGATTGAAGTGAACACGAAGATGCAAGCCAAAAATTTGAAAGGCGGTATCTCGAATGAAAGGTCTGGGAAATTTTCACTCTCCCAACCAGACTGGTAGGATTTACGGTGGACAAAATGGCAGCGGGACAGTGTTTACTAGTAGGCCAAATTCGGTTTTCCGGTTCTTGATACTCATATTCCATTCCTTGACCATTGACACTGTATAACCTTCGCAACAGACAGCGTCGTTAAACAAAACGTTTAGTTTTCTGACAGAGTGGCGAGTGAGTGTGAGAGTAGTACATCAGAGCTTTGTTTTACGCCCTAACTTTCCTGAAAAAGTGGGCGTAAATAAAAGGTGATAGTCCCATAAGGAAGAAAGACTTAAGTAAATGGAAACAAACCAGCCAAAGGGCGTTAAACCGAAAATGAAAACCCGCAAATTAAAAAATGTTGTAAATTTTAAGCGGCTTTAAAGCAGAAAGGCTTGAATATAACGGGCTTAAAAAAAGACCTTAGTGTACAAACTGTGCCGTGATAAGTGTTCCATATATTCTGATTTTGGTTGATAAGTTGTTTTTGCATGCGAAACCAATTTTTACGTTTCAATTTCAAGATAATAAAACATTCCTGTTAGGAATGCAAAATGTAGTATGGAGGATCATACATAAACTTTCCAACTCTCTTCATTAAAACTGCAGATATGGCGATGGAAAAGGATACACGTGTTTTATAGCTTTCGTGTTGATCAGATTACATGGACGCGGCACAGTTGCGTACGCGGCACAGTTGCGTATCACCGGTCATAATTACAAATTTTATAATTAAATGTATAATTTACATTCAGGTTGATGATTGTATAGATAGTGCAGCAAATGAGGCGTTGCTGGATTTTCTTTTTAATTTTTTGTTCGGTCATTTTAACAATAATCGATACATGAGATAGAGTAGCCCTACTTCTCGAAAGAGTAACAAGACAAGTATCCAAAATAAGTTAGTAGTATAAAATTACGTTCTACTTACACTGTATTTCTTAGTTAGAATTTACTGTCTTCTTCGTTTAAGTCTAAGAAAATATTAAATTTTCTGTAAGTATCTATATTCGAGAGTTTCAGACTGGAGCCATATATGGTGTTGTTAAAACCAACTATGGAACACCTGCCTACTTTTGTGAAGAATTTGGTACCACAAAACGATTAAATCTATTTAGGTTCTCAAGGAAGGATTATGTTCCATTGAGTTAGTTTATTTCGTTCGTAGAGTTTAACTGCCCACTTCCTCAAAAAGTTTGTCTTGTAATGCAAAAAAAAAAAAAAGGATTCCTACATAGAAGAATCAACAACACGACAACGGAAGTCTTTTGTTTTTGGACACCTTCAGGAAAATATCAAAGTCATCTCTACACATTGAAGTACTGCACTCAGCATAAAAATGTCCCTGTTATTGTTAATAAATTTCCCCACATAGCGAGAATAACTGGGTGCAGGAATGACAGCAGTGCTGCTGAGTTCTAGCCCCAGGTACTGTCGGCGCTTGCCTGGTTCACGGAATGTCGTTACGGACTTAAAAACTCTCAATTTCAAGCTAATCAATATGTAAAACAAGCCAGCCCTGTTATGGAATATGCGTAACGTCAACCATTTCTTCAGGAGGATATCCGCGACATTTTGACAGCTTCGCATACTTGTCAAATTTGCTGCTCCAAGTCGTGTAAGTCCGTGTGTTTGCAATACATGTTGCGCGTATTTGGTGACACTTTAATTTATCAAAATAATATCCAGCATAGCTCAGTCAGCATAGTGACTAGGCTACGGAATAAGAACTCGGAGAATCGGAGTTGGGATTCCCAGCACGGTAGAGATTTCTAGGCGCGTTCGAAAAATTTGCGAAAAGTGACTATTAGTGACGCCATGTCTGTTGGTCTTTGTTGTTTACGAGATTTGAGGTTCTTTCCACGGTGTTAGTGTCTTCAGCGATTACAATTTTTGTGCGAGTAAAGTTGTCCCTCTACTGGGCTTGAAGACGTGAGGGAGGGCATGTTTCGTTTATTCGTAACATTGGCAATGGATGTAGGCGATGTGTGGCCCTGAGAAATCTGATATGTATTTCCCTACGTTCCAGGAGGTTATGCTTTCTGTCTTCTATCCAGGATATTGAAGTAGTACTTATCCTGAAATTTCGGGATGTTTTTACCAGAATATACGGCGTAATATCCCACACGATGGTAGTCTTCAGGGACGCAGCGTTTCTTATCTGGGAATTAGGAACTGAATTTCGGAATATAAGTTAGAAGATTCTAAGATTTTAGAAGCTCATAAATTGCGAAAAAAATTGTTTGTGCTTTCGCTTAATTTTCATGCTTATCCCTGTTCTGCAATTACAAGGCGTGACAGACAGGAAGACAGACAGACATCGTTAACGTGTTCTCAGTCGTCTAGATGAGAAATTGTCTTTCATTGCTGTGCTTTTTTAAACATGTAATTCGTGTTTGTAGAGGATTTTTATGCAAATGAAATCCGGCTTTGTACATACAAAAGAAATGAACCATATTTTAGTTTCGTTAGAAATTCAATGTAACAAAAAGTAAAAAAGAAAGCAAAGCTTCTCGTACTGGCTTAAAATCTGTGTCCATAAATTATAACGTTTTTAGTTCCGTGTGTATCTGTCTCTCTGTTTCTCTGCAGGGCGAGTAATGTAATTAACCTCTGGGCAAAAAGGGGATGCCTAATGTGATTTGTACACGAATTGTCATATTTTATGTAAGATAAGGATCTTGTGATTTGTGACGCTAGAGGAATAAAGGGAAAGGAGCTTCGGGACGGGGTTCCGAGGGGTCAAGTGACAGCACATGGTTCCGGAAAGGGAAGCAGTTACCAAATTTCAAAATAGAGAAGGAAAGTGTTTGATTAATAAATGGACTTTCTGGATGTGTGGGGTAGTATCTTCACATACAGAACGTCACGACTGAAACTCGCCGAGCATTTTGGAGTAGTGAAGGCACTAAAGTCTTATTCTGGAAGTGTGTGCTTCGAATCCCGGTCCGGTCAGTGGCCATATTGATTGAAACTTCTAGCTGTTTTATTTAGTCCCTCCAAGAATATTCCTGGATATTACGTGGATTGGACCACAATTGATTTTCCAATTAATCGCTATTAAATTACCGTCTCTTTCGACGCTTCGACATTGAGAGTTTAATTATTAGTCGACGAAAAGGCGAAAATTGTAACGTGCCTGACACAAATAAACGTCAGTACCATTTATGAATTAAACTACACAAAGATCAGCTTTGAAACTGACGAATATTCCATGGGACTACGTTTTTACTCTCTCTTTTTTTTTGTATATATGTACAGCGTGGAACATCATTCGCATACCATACTGGCCAATGAATAATAATACAAACCACAATGTATTGACAACAAATTGCAAATGAAGCAATTTAACAATATGAGGTATTTTCAAAAAGAACGTTAAATTTGCCATATTTGTAATTATCGGATTTTTTTTGCCATCCTGTTACTTCCTGCCCGGTATTCTTGTTAGCAATGTCATTCAGTTCTTCTTACCATACTGTTAATCACAGGTTCAAAAGTTCTTAATGGTGTGGGGAGCAGGAAATCACTTGCCATCTGGCTTAATGGTGGGATATAAATCGCGCGCTATATGTGTGTATATATGTATATATATATATGTGTGTGTGTGTGTGTGTGTGTGTAAGGGCCAATGAAATATGTTATATATTAATACCTTCTTTATCAGAACTACCAAAGATTGACTTAAAATTTTTCGGTCATCATGCAAGAGTAGACTTCGCAGATCTTTACACGTCGATGTTCATCATTTTGAAAATACAGTAGGATTACCGATACAGTTAATTTAGTTCTATGGTGATTGAATTGTATCGTGCACTACATATAGCAAGGCTGTAAAAGTGTGCACCCTAGGGATTGAAGGTGCATCCGGCAGAAGGAATTACAACGCTTCAGCCTCAGTGTTAGGCAAGTTATTTGTTTGACACGGGTTGTGGTAGAGTTGGTAAAAGTTTCTGGCGATATTTCACTACCATCCCAAATACAATACAGAAGTGTACTTTAATTTTTTTTATCTTTATTTTATAGGTTATCCAAATCATATGTTTGAAATTACATGAATAAACGTCAGTTCAACCTCAGCACCAAAATTATGGGTATGTTTTTCTGTTATTTAATATTTCGTGATTTTGATAAGGGCAGCGAAAATGGTTTATCTTGGGAGGGGAAATAGTACCTCTGCTGGTTTACTGTTGACTTCAGTGGTAAGAAAATATTTAATGTAAAATTATCATCCACTCTTCCTTTATAGTCTTGTCTTTATGCACTGCGATTTCATGCCCTGGACACAACGATATGCTCTTTTGCGCCGCGCGTACCTTCCACATGCCTGCTTGCGACCAAGGTGAACAGTTTGAAACCAGGATTAGGCTGTAAAATTCAGCAGTATTAAATCTTAGGCATTCGAGAATTGTAAAATATTCAAGTGGCAAGTAGTGTTTTCCCCACTTCCAGTGCAGCTTTTATCGGAAAAGTCTGTTGAAAAGATGACCATATAATGAAATTTGTTCGGCTCTACGATGCGTAGGTTTGTGGCAGACAACTGACATGAATTATAAAAGATTCACACAATTCTTTTCCCTTGAGAATATTTATGGTGGAATGGACAGAGGTTTACAGCGGTTTTTCTGAATCCAAAGCGCAATCCCGCACAAGGCAGATCAATCACCAATGATAACTTCTCCCCTTAGAGCATGGATTCTCAAACTCAGATTTGAGTCTCAAGTTTGGGTCGTGACATATTTGTAGAGGGTCGTGAATTTACAACGTAATAAAGCTTGTAGCTTTCGGTATTCAACTTTTTATCTTGATTTAGGAAACAGGCATTGGAGAAAGCTTTGCATATGTGTATAAATTTTACCCTAAATGCCTTTTTAGACGTGTTTGAAAAATTGCGAATAACGACTGTTAGCGTCATCATGTCTGTCTGCCTGGCTATCCGCCCGTCTGTCTTCATGGAACAGTTCGACTCCCACTGGACGGGTTTTCATGAAATTTGACTTTTGAGGATTTTTTGAAAAGTTGTCGGGAAAATTAAAGTTTTATTAATACCTGACAAAAGTAACGGGTACTTTACAAGAAGACCTGTGTACATCTGTGATAATATCTCGCTGAATACTTCTCAGAATGAGAAATGTCTCAGACTAAATGTGTAGAAAAAATCAGAACACACATTTTATGTCCAATAACTTTTTTCCATAAATCGTGCCGTCTACGAGGTAAAGTGGAAGAATATGTTAGAACCAGGCAGGTCACAGATGACAAGATAATAAGGCGTATAAGCTTTGCATGCCGGATAAGTAAGGCAAGATTACAGACCCACGGATTCATAATATTTAACACTTATTGTTTCTCAATTGGTTAATTCCGTGTGATCTCGTAAAATGTTTAGTCAAACTGTACGTCTAAAGAAGGCCATGGGCAAGGGAACATTTTTTGTTTCAATGCAGCTTTCATATGTAACGTGTAAAAAGAGTGCAAATTAGTTAGAATATATTTTCTTTCAAAAATTTTTACATGTAATTTGCATAGTTGCCGTTTACTTACATTTACCATCAGAGCACTGTTCTTGCAACACTCAATATATTTATGTATTTGACAGCGTCATGTAACTCAACAACAATAACAACAACAACACAGAATGCATTGTTGCGTTTCCACTGCAAAATGGTTTTGCCAACGCCCACGGTATTAAATTATATGCGTATTGCCTTTGTTGTTAAATTTTAGTTATTCCAACCGTCGTTTTTCTTATATTTCGACGCCTCCATCAGTTATAAATGTTTGGCCTCCCAGATTTTTCTGAGACTCTGAAAACAGAAGAAGCCTCATATTGTAGATCAAACTTCTGAAGTTCCCTAATTGCGATAGACAAAATTACGGAAGTGCACATAAATAGATACGTAAATACATATATTAGTGTGAGTGTGTGTGCGTGCACGTGCCTGTCTGCGTGGGAACTATACATAGCAACTACTTATGGGCGTTAAAATGAAGTTGTGTTTATGTCGAAGATGTACAACGTACCTGCTGCATCAGCTTATTTACCTGTCTTGTCAATTGAGGCCCTTCGTACAGCAACAATAAAGCGTAACGGTAAAATTTTCCCTGTGCGCCTCTTGAAGGCGTATAATGGGATCTGACTTATAAGTCAGCTGATTCTTGTCCTCGCCACTCAATGGACTTGAGTGATAAGCTTTACGCCCCGTGCCTTTAAGCCGTTAGAATTAACCCTCTGATACCCATTGAGAAAGAGTTTGGGGGAGGGGTTTGGCCGTCTGGACGTTTGGGAGTAAACACATTAGTCCAGCCCGTAACCTAATCACTCTATCGACTGCTATGTCCCGGCTTCTAAGGAATAGTACATTTAAACTTAAAAAGTAAAGTTTGTGAAGTGACGAATATTTGAAATGTAAAGTAGTTACTTTGTGGTTAAAGTTTTTGATAATTAGCAGACACTGTAATTTGGGTCTGTGCATTATGTAGTCCGGAGCTGCGATTTTGTTATTTAAAACGTAACAAGTATCATATTTGTGGTATTCCATAGTCCGCACACGTTTGGAGGTTATTGCTACTATTGTGTCATCTATAGAATATTGTTCGCAGGATCGCGAATGTTGATTCGAATTACACGTTGGTTACTTAGTTACTTAGCAGCAGTTTTATCGCCCGAGTGTCTCATGGCTCGAGAAAGAGCGATAAGGTCCGACACTGCGAGTCCGGGCTCTCTTTGCTGCACGTCTCCTGTTATCGGGAACCTTTCAGTTGAGAAAAAGTTGATATGCTGAAGCTGCTTGTAACTGCTATAGAAGCAATCGCTGCCTTGCTTTTATATTCAACATAAATGTTACTGCGTCATAGAGTTTTCCTTGAATAGTCGATAATGATTTAGTTATAATCCTTCGATAAATTGAAAACAAAAGTACATGGAACGGCACAGAGAAAAAAAAAAGGATGAAAGAAGACAGGTAGGACGAAGAGAAGTCGAGGAACTAGAAGAAGCAAGTTCTGTAAGAAGAGGAATAAGACAAGGCACGTGAAGGAAAAAAAGAAACGAGAGACATACAGAAGGACAACAAGCACAGAGAAGCAGGCTATGATGATGATGATGATGATGATGATGATCATGGCGACGATAATGATGGTGATTGTGATGATGATGGTAATTCTTGTTTATTTAGGAACTGGCTTAACAGTACAATGCCAAATTAAAAACCAGCAAAAATACACCAGTGCAACACAAATAGCATATAATAACAAGAAAATGGCAAAAACATAACACACATAACAATAATATATAAGATGTGGTAAGTTCAAGTGTTGACTAACATTATCGTTTATGCGTATGTCCACTCAGCAACGAAAAGAAATTCATAAGAAATAGACACAGCGTTAGTATTTTAAAAAACTAAACACGCTAAAACTGATGATAAATAAGGGGAAAGTGGAACACTAATACACAGGATTTAAGGAATCTTACATAAGTAGAGTGGGAAACGCGACCAAATGTAATCAGTTAATGCATAGTCTGTTTTGTAGCACTAATTGGTTTTCGAAATGTATCGTCATATCTGCAGCAGTGATAATTCAATTTTATGAGTATGGTGCTGGCACAACAGCCATAAGGCCAGTTACAAAGAGAGCACAGAAACACAAAACAAAATACACCAATCAACACACAAAAGCACAGGAACAAGGGCGAATAAGAACATATCACATCCGGTAACAAATACCACGAACAGTAGTAACGTGTTTAAATCAATAGATGATTAACTGAGATAAACCTTTTCCCGGCTATCTAAATATTTCCACAGAAGCCATTAGCAACAGTACAATGCAATACAATACAATACAATACATTTTATTGAAGTGTATGACAAGAGTAGCCACGTTTGACGGCAAAGAATAACAACAAAAAATAAAATACAGGAGGAAATGTAAAATTTACATCAGAGGATACAATAATAGTAATAATGTTCATAGTAGTTGTAGATGCTGTTGAGGATAATGTCGACGATACAGAAAATATGGAAACAGAATTGTCTTTGTCATTTCCGTTCTTGTAATTTTAAAAAAAAGAAGCACGCCATAAAAGTATTAATTATTGCTTAAAATCGCTCTTTCAAGTGCAATAATTGTGCAACCATATGTGCACTGCTTTCCCTTTTGGCTTCTTATAGTACAAATCTCAGGCTTCCGCAGCGGTGTAAAAGAGGACTTCGCTCTTCTGGGACGTTACGCAGCGTTGATTGTTAGTTAGTTCCCAACGTCTCGGGGCAGCCTATCGGTCCCATCTTAAAGGGTCAAGCTTGACCCTTTAAGATGGGACCGATACACTGTCCCAAAACATCGGTAACTGACTACCAGTCAACGTTGCATAACATCTAAGAAGACTGAAGACCTTAGATCCTTGTTCTGTAATTGGAATTAACGAAATTTGGCCATTTTTTGAAAATGGGAATGTAATTTTGAAATAAAATTATTCATGATAGGCCTATCAAACCCTGGAAGTGTCTTATACCTGCGAGTTTCATTACCATCAGCCAACTCTCAACATTGTTAGTCATTTCACTGCTTTCGAGTTTTCAGGTTTTCATAGCGGTGTGGATAAGGTATCAGTTATTCTGGGATGTGAGGCCGAGTCACTGAGTGTTTTGTTCCCGACGTTTCACGACAGACTACTTGTTTCAACTGGAAACTTCGAGATGGAACTACCCAGTGAAGCAGCATCGCAACGCAGAAGAACTGATAGCTCAACTCACTCCATTTTCTACATTGGCATCCAGCTCACCTTGTTGTTTTTACTGCCAGTCAGCTCAACTCATTGTCCGCACTTTCAGTCAGCTCAGCCAATTGCCCATGCTATCAGTCAGTTCAGCCAACTTCCCATGTGCCAGTCAGTTCCGCTAACTTTCCGCACTTCCATTCAGCTCGGCCAATTACCCGTACTATCAGTTACCTCAGCCAATTGTCCACATCATCACTTAGCTCAGCACCTTATTTACTCTCTCAACTCAGCTAAATTTGCACACTTAAAAACTGTTTATCCTGTAATTTTTTTATTGCTCTGCATTCGGCGTCTTGGTTGCTCAAGTTATGTTGTTTTGTCATATCATTGAATAAACTAAGCCTCGAATTCAAGGAGCACTGGAATGAGGTATGGCAACAATGCTGGGTATCTCGCAATCAAATGAACAGGGCATGGACATTGTGTCCACTGTGCAGTATTCGATTTTTTTTACGAAATTTGTCACTTGAACGTAGCAAATTTTATAATAATGCATTTGAATAGGCGTTGAAGCTTTTTTGTGTATTGAATTCAATAGCAAAATCTGGTCTTCTTCTACTTTATGAAATATAAGAATTGTATGCCACAAGCCCTTTCTTCTGTCCTTTTGAATTATATAAGTAGGTCTGTGCTAATTTTGGTAGTCACTGTCTTAATTCCTATATGCTTCTTCTTTCCAGTTTAAGTAATATTTCTTTAGTTCTTCTGCAACATCATCAATTTGCCTCAGCTGCCAAATTTTTTAATTTTGTATTCCGTCTTTGACCTAAAAATATTTTCGAAAACACGATAATTAATTTATCACCTGAGAATTGTATCCTAAATACTGCCATCCATTTTCACATAAAATCAAGTTTGACTGGTAAATCTGACAAGTAGACTTGACGTAGTACAGCTTTTATCTTCCATCCTTTATTAATCATAGCCCACGGTGTTCACATCGTTATCGAGTTAGTAGCATTCAGCACAAAATGTAATGAAACGTACAGAGGGGTGAGCTTATATTGTCCAGCTTCACAAAATGTATGTTCATACCTTCAGGTTTACATTTATCAGCGTTGATCTGATACTGGTTGTAAGTCGACCCAACTGGAAAGTTTATTCGCATTTATCAACACATGCAAAAACTCGGTAAATAACACATAGGCTGTGAACACTTTTAGGCAAACGTAAAGCATTTATATTTATGTCAGTGGGTCTCTTGTTAGCACACCTTCTGACGATAGGTTGCAGGTGGGCGAAGTTTTTGTAAATGGGCTGTAGTAGATAAGATAAATTTGCATATCGAGGACTTCATGAATTGTATCTTATTCGTATATTACAAGGTTTATGAAAGGAAGGAGTCTTGTGTCTCGCATGCGAGGAAAGAAGAATGCCTACTGAATTCTGGCGAGAAGAGTTGAAGGGGACGGAACAGTTGAAAGACCGAGTTTCAGATTGAAGGAGAATATTAAATGGATCTAATAAGTATGTGGAATAGAAAAGTGTGTGCTGGATTCGTCTGGTCGTGAATAGGGACTCATGTGCACGGATATGTAATGAAGGGAATTTCTTTACCAGCTGAGAAACTATTAGCTTCACGAAAGGGACGTTTCTCTGCGGACCTATTTTAGTAGTAGGCTTGTTAGAAAAATTAGACGAAAGTAAAGCGATACAATTTTTAATTATAAGACGTTTTATCCACGATTTTTTCATAGGCATTAAAAATCACAGCAAATCCAGTCGAACACCACAATTCTTATGTTTGACTGGATTTATTGTAATTTTTAATAAAGTTGTTTCTGAAGAAGAGACGAAAATTACTGTTATTATTTTTTAGCTTTTCCATATATTGAAGACATAAATTTCTGTCCTTCTATTGTGATTCCTTCCTGCAGTCTGATGACAAATATCAGCATATAGCCTGCGTAGCTTTCACTGTGATTAATTGCTGGTATCAACGAAGAAAATAAAGATATAATCCACGTACTTTTAAAGGTTTCAAGCACAAATTCTGTGAACGTATCCGTCCTTGCAGTTTGACACCTTACAGATTTGTGTAACGGTCTAGGACTGGTTAAATTCTTTTAGAGGCTGTACTAAGATGGAAGATGAGTTAGATACCTGGTCGTTAAATATTTTTATAATAATAATAATAATAATAATCATCATCATCTAATGTCCGATTGACTGGAATTTATAGATTACGAGCATTAGGTATTTGGTTTCGGGACAAGCTGGCATTAACGACACTTCAACTCGTCACGGTAACTACTTCCTTCATTATACGTATAATAATTTACCCTTATGGAAGTAAGGAGTTACAGGGGAAAATTTACAAGTTTCGTACACCAGTATCATTCGGACCGACTTCTAACCAGTGGAACGTTATTTCAATTCGAAATGTAGAGCCTTACAGAGCATTTCAAAATGTCCGTTACTGAGTCGCGCTGTGACACTCGGATCTTGAGTTTGCGCAATGAAATTTTGGTCTATGAATTCGATTGCAACCTTAGTGACAAAGAGTAAATCGGCGAAACAAGGCGGTATCACAACAAACTCTTTCGTGTACTCAATTTAAACCGAACATTTTGTTACGTTCTTGTAACAGCTAGAGCGAGTCAGAAATAATCAGCTTTTAGGCGCGTCCAAAGAATTGAGAAAAGCAATTGTTAGCTTCGTAATGTCTGTCAGTCTCTCCGTACGTTTGTGTATCTACCCGTCCGCATGGAACAACTCGACTCCCAATGGACGGATTTTTATGACATTTAATATTTGAGTATTTTTTGAAAACCTGTCGAGAAAATTCAAGTTTCATTAAGATCTGACAAGAATAGCGGGTACTTTACATGAACACATATATACTTTATGAAAATATCTCGCTGAATTCTTCTTAAAATGGGAAATGTTTCCGGCGAAGTTGTAGAGAAAATCGGAACACACATTTTATGTTCAATATCTTTGTTCTCAAAATCGTGCCGTTTACGAGACAATGTAAAAAAATTATGGTAGAGTTAGAAACGCGACAGATGGAATATAATACGGCGCATGCGTTTTGCATGCTGGATAACTATGGCTACAGACACACGTTCAGAATATGTAATACTTCTTGCGTTTCCACGGCGACAGTGGTTGCGCGAACGCGCGTCTATGTTATATTTACATATACATTGCCTGTATTTTTTTACAGTATGTTCCTAATTAGTCGCTGTATAAGAGTTCAGTAAAAATAGACCTTAGTTCTAAGTAATACTAGACTGCATGCGCTGCTGTTACTTTTGCTGGCGATGCGAGCTTTCTGATATAAGCCGTGTACTTACAAGGCTTATATCACTCAAAATCTACGAGACCCAGACGTCACGTCAGCCTGAGCAGTCCACCAAGGCTAGTCCTCGCCACCGTCGAATCATCTCGACGTTCTGTCAAGCTGGACTGTGCATGTCCCAACGGAGAGGCGACAGAGTGGCAAGGGGGTTAGTTGAATTGGTATACAGGCACCAGTGTTTGCCAGGATCATATTAATTACTAGTATCGAAACAGTGACCAAGGGACAATTGGAACGTGTCAGTCCTACAACTTTGAAAACAGACTGCGCTGTCGTCCAAAACGTTGGTACCCATTTACCAATACACACGATATCGTATCTTAGAAGACGGAAATATTTATCAGCACAGCTGTGAGAACATTAAATCTCGCACAAATTCGTATGCCTAGGATTTAAGACTTTAATTCATACTCACAACAAACACTGGGCCACCAGGTTGTAAATTATGTTTGTGGAAATAATCGCTGTTGACTTTGAAAATTATAAGAAACACACAAACACGCTGTTTGGCCAGGGTGCAGATTCTTTTAGACTTACATCAGCCAACATGCTCTAAGTTGCTAACTTAGTCCACTTCTACCCCTTGACACCCCCCCCCCTCCTTTTCGGAACCGCTTAGCTTCCTCCAGCTACATCTCAGTCAACCTGCCCTACACCACGTCACATCTGATGCATGTATTTCCTCACCTTCCTGTTAACTAGCTGTCTTACGGAACTTCCAAATATAACTGTGTGACTGTGATTGGTGGTTAGAAAGTCTTCACACCCCGCTGAAGAAATTTCCGTCGTAGGACAGGCTGTTCGAGCGACTGCCAGCTCCCCCAGAAGCTTATAGAGACGTGCGCACTCTGTATTGGTTGCCGTATGCGCCAACTTGTTAAAACCACAAAAATTTAGGGTGGGGTCACATTGAAGTAGACCAGGCCACTCAAGACCGGCCTGGAACGCCAGTAACACTTAAATGCTTAAGACTTGAATGTCTCTCAGCCAATCAGTCGGTCAGTCAGTCAGTCAGACAGTCAGTCAGTCAGTCATTCATTCATTCAGGCAGCCTGTCAGGCGTTAGTTTGCCAGTCAATCAGTCTGTAAGTCAGTCCTTCAGTCAGTCAGTCTGGTTGTCAGTCAAGACTCTCTGTTGTCAGTCAGTCAGTCATTCTGTCAGTCTGGCTGTCAGTCAGACTCTCTGTTGTCAGTCAGTCAGTCTGTCAGGAGATTAATCTGTTATCTTCACACAATTCCTGTTGCAGTCACTGACATCAAATTCTTTCTTTGCCTTGGGTAAGTATTGGGATTTTATTTATCATACAAAATACTGGAAGTGTGTTTGTGCTCAGTGTTTACCCAAAGCCTTGGAGTGTTGTTTACTTTCTCTTGTAGTGATGTTCTGAGTTTAGTGATAATATTTTCTCTACAATTTAGTGACACAGCAAACTTGTGGTCCACAGGTTGCTTCCTTTTAGTGGTAGGGGGTTGAGGGTGGCAGAACTTCCGATTTGTTCCCCCCACAACCCGGTTGGCCGCCAATTTCCGGCCACTGATTGAGCAGCACCCTCCCTCTCTCTTTTCACGCACACACACACACACATACACACAGAACGACCAGAACAGAAGCCTGGGAGAAAGCATAAAGACGCTTTTGCGTCCTCATTGTTCTACAATTTCAGGTCTTTTTCTTTGAACAGGAAACAGGCAGCAGAGGCTTTACCAGTAGATACAATGAAATGGCTGTTCAAAGCAATGTATTATAACCCGGAAGATGGAAGTATTAGTCAATTATGATAATGCAGTGCATTATATAAATTAATTTCTTTCAAAACCTGCTAAATCTGAACATTCTTCGTGTATGATCAATTACTAATGCGTAGAATATCGCAGTTGGTATAATATATAACTTAAATAAAAGAATTTGCATGTGTGTGAGGTGTTCTTGACACCTGTACAGAACATAATGCAAATAGCGTAATTCAGATTATGGTCGTCTGAAACGCGTGTAGTCTGGTAGATACAGTGACGTAGCCAGGTTTTTTGGTGCTGGAGGCGAATAATCACAATGGCCGACTCTAACAAAGTTACGAACTTTAAAAAAATCATGATTATTTATTGAATTTCCATATGTTTGGTTCAGTAATTTAAAACTCGTTGAGTGCAGAAAGTTTTTTCATTTATGATATTCATTTTGGCGCCAAATTTGCCGCCCTTTCGACTCTGTTTCCCGGAGCGGCCGTACCACTCGCTCCCCTTAGCTGCGCCCCTAGGTAGATAGGTAAACCTACCAACATTTTCGAGTAACACATAGCTTGCTTATTCTAGCCTGGAGGTAAAGGTTGTGTCTTGTTTTACTGTTCTACCCCAGACGTTTAGTGCAGTGACAGAAGAAACCGTTTGTAGTCTCATTCTGAAAATCTGATTTTCGACTGAAATTTGAAACGGTACCTCGGAGGTGTTAATCGCTGTTTGCAGACTATTACGAAATGACGTTAGGTGTTATTTATAAGACCGAAGTAATGCCTTGTTGCTGTCACTGGCTTGGGATCTTTTTCTTTTGTGGTGAAGTGCCCCGCAGCAGATGCTACGGACGCACCTCAGCCGTGAGGCTCATTGTGCAACCCTGTGATGAGGATGATTAGATTTTTCCATATGATGAAGCACAGTTGGAATGAAAGTGACAGGAGAAAACCCAAGTACTTGGGGAAAAACTTGTCCCACTTCCACTTTGTCCACCACAGATCCCACATAGATTGACCCGGGATCGAACCCCTGCCTCCGCGGTGAGAGACCGGCGACTAACCGCCTGAGCCATGGCACGGCCTGAGGTCTTTTTTAATATGCAACTTATTTTTCATAATTACATTGGCAGTCTCAGCGTTGTACACTACAAGGTTAAAAGCCACATAGGAACCTTATTTTATGTTTTAACCTTTTAAAGCCTAGCGGTAACTTTACGTACCACCAGGTTTAACATTAAAAAATTCTACGTGGTGCCCACATTGCGTTTATGTGTTTTGTGCGGATCTCAGAACAAACAGCAACTTTTGCCTTATAAAACATTAAGAGACTGGTTTTTATAACCGAAGTGGAGAGTGTTTACAGCGCGGTACGCACTCAGTCCTTATATAAAACAGATACGCTTCGTCTTTAAAGGGTTAAATATATGCGGGTTATTTTTGTGTTACAGATTTCCTTCATCACGTTGCCAGCGTCCTGCGGTGCAAAAAGCCACACAGAAATCTTATTTTGTGATTTGTTTTATAATGGAGTAGTTTTTATAAAATGCGCTTTTCTTTATCCGTGTGCCGATTACATCACAAGGTGAAAGATAGGTTTATAACGTGGGGTTTTAGAATGCATTCTAGCCTTTCTGAGTTCATTTTGATACTCTTACGTAAGGAAAGCGGCCGACTAATGGGATTGATAAAGAGTGATGGTTGTCATGGTGACGGGGTTTGACGTCACTGTCAGTTGAAAGCGAAGACCGACCGACCAACTAACAAAATAGATTTCTTTATTCCATGATATTAGGTACTTTTTAGATTCTGTACAAACAGAACGTAACAATTTTTCCTAGACTGCAGACCTGTTATTTTAGTCGATTTAAGCCTGAAATTTAAGTTTTTTTGTACCTGAAATGCATTGTGTAGTTTGAAGTGATGGCGCACCGCAACGCGAAGTCCTCCTGAAGGCAAACTCTCTGGGGAAATGCGAAAGAAAAGAAGAATATCAGCAGCTGGATTTAAACCCCTATAGAGCAGGGTTTGTTGGCCACAGAAATGAGATTCTAATGATGCTTGACATCTCCGTTTGAGGGACATACTCTATACTACCGCTGAGTGCAACAGGGGACTTAACTGTTTCATTTCGTACGATATCTGCTTGTCATCTGAAAGAAATCAATTTTTGTGTCTTGACAGCTTTCCCAACGCTAGAACACACAGATTTGAAAAGAACAGTAAGTTTGTTTTTGTTATTTTATAATTTTTTTCATTTTCTTGGTGCTGTTAGTCTTTTCTTGCTCTTCTGATTCCCCTCTTTTTTCTAGTTTGTCTCATCCTCATTTTTTTCACGTAATTCTTCCTCTCTCCGCCGTATACTTCCTTTTGTACATTTTATGTATGTACTGTTTCATCTACTTTTTCCCCAGCTTCCTTTCTGTACAGTTCACTTCTGTCTCCCCCTTTGCTTCCTATTCTCATTTCTCCTTCATATTCTCATTCCTCCTTCATCTTCCTCTGACTACTACCTCAAAGTACCACGTTCTCAATCGGCAGGATAATTGAGTTGTATTGGGAAACCCTGACTGTTGTGCCCGTGCCGTGGCTGAGGCGGTTATTCGCCGGTCTTCCACCGCGGAGGCCCGGGTTCGACCCCGGCTCAGTGTGTTTGGAATTTGTGGTGGACAAGGTGGCACTGGGATAGGTTTTTTCCCCCAGTACTTCAGTTTTCTCCTGTCCGTTTCATTCCACCTGTGCTCCATTAAACTGGAAAAACAGAAAAATCTTCATCTTCTTCATCTTCATCACAGAGGTGTCCAATAAGCCTTCAGGCTGCGGTGCGTGAGTAGCGTCTGCTGCGGGGCCTTCACCACACACACACACACACATACACACACGCACACATACACACACATACACACACATACACATACACACACACACATACACACACGCACACATACACACACATACACACACAT
>BLKM01000265.1:718076-987655 GCA_013340265.1 Coptotermes formosanus | reverse complement strand
TACACACACATACACACACACGTACACACGTACACACATACACACATACACACACATACACACACATACACACATACACACACCTACACACACATACACACACGTACACACACATACACACACATAGAGACACACATACACACACATACACATACACACACGTACACACACATACACACACACACATACATACACACATACATACACACACACATACACACACACACATACATACACACACATACATACACACATACACACACACACACACATACACATACACACACATACACATACACACACATACACACACATAGAGACACACACACACACACACAAACATGACCATGGTTAGGCTCGGGAAAAACGTTTCCGAGGCACCGTGTATCCTGAAATGCTGAGCTTCCTTTCATCGGGTTCCTACCCACGTCAGCCATGAGTCAAATTCGAGAAATTCAGGACGTACTGTCAACTGTACTTCCGGAGGGCACTTTGAACAGAGCTCAGCTGCGTGTCTCGGAGGCTCGTCGCTCACGGTAAGGGCCGGGGGTTTGGGGGGGTGGGGGTGTGGTCCGATAATGCTGATTGTCAGGTACTTCCGGATTGTGTGTATACATTTAGCCTAAAGTCGCCAAAACAGTAACACAGTACTGTGTATGTAACACTAATCCATACACATAATACTGTACACAACTTTCCTATTAGCACTATCACTTTGTCTGGAAACCATCGTTAATTGGAATTTAATAAATTTCAGATCAATATAATAAATCCACGATCCAGGTTATGAAAACAGCAATACACTACCCAATCCGCGCGAGTGTCAGCAAAGACAGAGCGCGCGTCCGTGTCCGCTACGTAGCGGCCGATTTGCTAATTAAGAGCCAAGACCGCTAATTTCACATATTCCTATTGCGTATGAAAACTCCGGAACCAAACAGATTTCTTTCGTTATTTCCCAAATCCGTACATAAGAGGTCCGTTAATTGGAGGGTGTACAGTAGTTTGCCTGTACTACCCGAGGAGTCACCCATGGTAGAATCTTCTGGCAAAGTTACCTTGAGGACCTTCATAGACTTCAGAGGAAAATTTGCGTCAACTTTGTAGCCGTTGATATTAGCAACGGCCGCTGATCGCGGCAGGGCGTAGTTTCCATATCTTGTCTCATGGCGTGTAAAGGACCACGTGTATTCTATAAGTGGCTAGTGAAATGGATTCGGTGATATTAAATGGGTTAAGTTGGTTTGTGATTTAGCAGTACATGTTCATGCAATATTGATTCAACGTCAAAAACATGCAAGAAAAACATTCCGAGATTTATATGATAATTCAAAAAATTTTCCTGAGATCCAACGCTCTTGAATCTTAAGAGAATTTAGTTACTCTCATAAGATCTGCGCTCTTCTGGGACATTACGCAGCGTTGAGTGTTAGTCCTGTACCGACCTTTCGGCATATCGTCTCGGTTCCATCTTCAAGGGTTTCGGACTTCTTGATCCTTGAAGATGGGACCGATACGTTGTGTCGAAACATCGGTGCAGGACAACCACTCAACTCTGCATCATGTGCCAGAAGAGTGTAGATCTCATCTACATCGCGACGGATGCCTGAAAGACGCTTACTTAGTCTCATTCTAGAATCCTGACGTAAAAATTCTTTCAACTCTTTACTTACCTCTTGGCAAGCTGTGCAGGTGGCGTGTCGTTTAGGCAGTGGCATGTGCGTTTAATTGAAGTTCTGAAATAATCAGTGAAAGTAATGGTTCTCGCCATCTTTCATTGGTCAAAGCTAACGATTTATTGTTTTATTATGACATTATAAAATCTTTTCTATTTATTTTGTAAACTCGTCTTCAGAGTTAAACTGATGCAAACAACGAATACGAAAATCTAAGTATACGGGTTTAGAAATTTGCGCCATCTCTACGATGTGCTTTACCAACATATCGCCTCCATTTTGTAAAAAGGGGACAGCCCGCAGTCTATAACATCGGCAGTTAGCCCGTTTTTAAAAAAAACAGGGGCTATTTAAAAGAAATGCTTCGTACAAAATTATATCTTCCTTTACCTTTGCTATTACAGATGTAACTTGACATGTTATATAAAGTCGAAAAAATTTTTACCACTACTCCCGTCGTATTATTTTACATTTTGAAGAAAGTTTAAATTGAGACTGTATTGACTTCTGCTGTTGTCACAATATGCTTTCCAGATACTGTACAGATTGAGGATTTATTTCTCACTTCTCAGAAATCCGCACCATTATTGTGTTGAAACATATAAAGGGAAGAAATTGAAAGAAAACAAGGCGTTTATTATTTCGAAAAGTAAAAGACGCGACACGTTAACGTCTAAGGTAATTCTTTCACATAGTCGGAATTGTGCGCTCTTAAAACTCCAGGCTGCTTTATAGTCGGAGTGAAACTTTAAACCATTTTTGTTGATACTGAATAAAACATCCAACAGAAAACAGACCTAAACTCCCTGACTACGGCACATCTGCTGAGTTTGAGTGGCCTGTGTGTGTGTGTGTGTGTGTGTGTTTGCATGTGCGCTTGCAGGGGGTGACGCATCCCTAAAACAGGAGGGAATGGTCTATCGACATTTGAAGAGGACATACTCGCTTTAGCTTATTAATATTTCACAGCAACCAATGCGCACCCCTTTCCCGCAGGAAGTTCACTTATATATGCCACTATCTCTGTCGGCTACCCATGGCCACGTACTTCCGGATCAGTGGCACATGTCACGTCCGGTCTCTGTGCGTTATGGTAACTACCGGCTTTGTTTGAGTTAACTCTGTGATCAAAAACCCGCTGAAAGGTGAAATATGATATTTTCTGGCAGAGGACTGAAAAGTTCACTTCTCAAGAGCAGAACCTAGCGGGTTTGTGTGATGATAAAATATTGCACAAGTAGAGTCAACGACTAAGTGCTGCGACCGCAGAAACTGGGTAAATGTAGGGAAGTGTAAGTTAGGTTAGTCTGGGTCGCACTCCTCGTAGAGTCGCAAAGCTGGGTCTCTAATTATGCTACATTCAAATACCGACGACACTGACAGGATTGCCGAGTATTTCTTGATTACTACAGTCAAATGCCGATCCCAGTCGCCGTGTTGTTTAAGGCGTGGATCTGCGGCCACTCGCTTACTTGGATTGTGGGTTCGAATACCGCCGGGCGCATGGATGTCTGTCTCTTGTGCGTGTTGTGTGTTGTCAGTTAGAGGTCTCTGTGTCAGGCTGATCACTCGTCCGGAGGAATCCTAACGAGTGTGGTGTGTCTGAGTGTGATCGCGAAGCCTCGATAATGAGGAGGCCCTGGCCCACTACGGGCTGTTATACCATTTAAAAAAAGAAAGAAACTGCAGTAAAGTGTTGGGTCAGTGTTTTGAGACAAGTCACAGCGTCCTGATTCATAATGCTTACGTACTGGATATTCACTCACATGTATAAATCGAAAGGCTATCTTAGCGGTAACACTCTGTGTGTGTGTGTGTGTGTGTGTGTGTGTGTCTGTCTGTCTGTCTGTAGGCCTCTATATGCACATATGCGTACGAACTTGGTATGTCTTTGGTTAATCTTGCGGGCGGAGAACTCTCTACCTGCACTGAAGTTTTTAGTGATTTTCCTCAGTCAGACCAGAAAATAGCCAGAATAATACGTTGATTAGGTCACGACCGCTTCCTTCCAAATCTTCTCGTGTTTGTCACATATCATTGGACGCTAAATAACATTCGATACTGTTGGTCAACACCGTATCTTTTGTGTAACGTTTTTGCTCACTTTCTCAACCCAGCTATTCGTGATAGCGCCTTGAACTAGGCCACGACCACTTACATCCACATCATTCTCAAGGCACCATTCAGAACAATAAGCTTGTAATTTCTGCAATAAAAGCATTACTGTATATAACCCAAGAATTGATACATTAACCTTTTAATGTCTAGCTGTAACTTTGCGTACCACCAGATTTAACATTCAAAAATTCTGTAGAATGCTCGCGTTACATTTACGTGTTTTGTGTGGATCTCGGAAGAAACAGTAAGTTTTGCTTTGTACAACATTAACAGATTGGTTCTGTATAACCGAGGGGGAGTGTGTTTACTGCGCGGTGCGCACTGAGTCCTTACATAAAACAGACACATTTCTTCTTTAAAGGGTTACCAGATTTTCTTACAGTTATATTGGACGTGTGATTTGTGTAGTTAAAACAGGTGCGTCAACTAACTTCTTGATAAATCAATAACATTATCAGACAGTTTACTATTTCAGTGTCTTTGTAAATGAAAACCACCATTAAATATTCTGTGAATCAGTAAGTTGATAAATGATTCCAGCACCGTTTATTTCCTTCTACTAACGACCGTCTTTTATATATGGTACTGATTTATAGCCTATCAAAGTTAGTTACGATCGTGTATTCAGTAACACATTTGGGAAGGCCTATGAAACAAACCACACACCTTAAGAGTATAGCTTGTTTCGAAATCCGATCTGCGACAAGTCAATAAAACTGAGTTATCATTAGCCTGCCCACTCGGTCGATACGAAGCACCGTCAGGTTCTTGATCGTTACGAAAGGTGGTTGCATGATATACCTCGTCAAAAGCCACTAACAGGCGCTGAATATGATGAAATACTTTTTGTGGTCACGTGAATGCTTCCCGTCTGGCATTCCTTTTGTACCATGTCCTGACGTCACAGCGGTGACCCCGTAACCTTTATGGTAGCTGTGATGGGAGGTTGCATTGACCATCAGTGATGCGTTTTCTTTCGTTGTCCCATTTGTTCAGCAAGCTATAGCTGTCTTGCTTGTAGCCTGCACACAAGGGTTGGGTCATTGTCGTTTGTTACCGCTAAACGAGACGCTTTGGAGAGGATGGGTCGTCTTTCGTTTTTGTCTTATATTGATTTGTATTCAGTTAATTACTCGGGGTTAGTTGAAGTAAATCATTAAATTGTCTTGAACTGTGAACACGAATGTGCCGGGAACTTTATGACAGAAAGAAGGCTTAAATTAATACTTTCTTTAATAAACAAAGAATGTGACGTGATATGTGGTCTACCAAGCGGGAACTCAGCTCTAATGAGAAGCTGGAGATCGTGTTGGGAAACAAGCCAACAACAGACGAAATCAAAAACATAATTAGGTGTTGAGGTTGATTGTCTACAAATGAATGCTGTAAACTAAATACAGTCGAACCCGGTTATGACGACATGGATTAATGCGACACCTCGTCTATAGCGTCAGATATTTAATGGTACCAGTTAGTTCCTCACTGCTAACCATAACATTATACTCCTCGGTTATAACGACAGAAAATATTTCATCACGTTATAACCGAGTTCGGCTGTACGTTTTATGTCTTTTCGGAGGAATACAGAGCAAAGTTATGTGTCAAGATGGCTAATAGCTATCTCATTACAGGCAAGGACATGTCCTTAGGGCTCCAGGAGGTTGAGGCTTTCAAAATTTCAATACAGTCGGTACATGAAGGTGATAAGGTTGACAGCACTACGCACTGGCCACCTTTACCCTCCCAGGAGATATCCCTGATACTCATTTCTTTGAGAGGCTGATTCGACTTCAGTACCATAGTGCGGCCGGAAGAATTAAGTCAATGGTAAATCCCAGTGGCGCCATTGGGAATGTATCCCGCGACATTCTGGCTTGTAGTGCAGTGTCTCAACAAGCTGACTAATACGTATTTTGAAATATGGCAATGTTCAGACACGTCCGAGCGACGGTAATGTATTGCTTTATTACTGTCATTACCATGTAGGCCTGTTTCATGCAAATATTGACTCGTGTGAGACAGTGATTATGATAAATACTCGTATGTGTGACAGAAACAGGGTACGACATATACAAATATTCTCCAACTCTTGAGGCTGTGGCTATTTACTGTAATACGTCATGAGACTGGCAATATTCACACATTAACCACGTTGCTTATTGATTAATACACGTGGTCTTGCCACAGCATTAATTAACTTCATGGAGCAAACTGCTGACCGAGAAGCTAATTGCTGCTTGGCCAGCGAAGACATTTTTTAGCATTTTATAAAATTCGAATACCGTCACGTGGTTACAGGAACCGTCAAAGTTTACTTCTTTCCTCTGCGTGCCATGTACCTCACAAATCTCATCCCTTTTTTCTTGTTCACCCCCGTGATGTCTGGTGAGGAGCACAAATCATGAAGTTCCCCCCTACGCAATTTTTTTCCACCGCATTAGTACACAAAATCATTTAGACAGCTTTTCCAGTGACTGAGTGTGAATGGTTGTGACATTGGCTTGAATGTATTTATTTATTATTTAATAGCTCTATAAGTAAACCAGTTTTAGTGGCATCTAATAATACAATGATATGAAAAGGATGTGAAAGAAATTGTTTTTTTTAGCCTAATTGGACGCAGTATGCCAGCGTTTTTTAGAGGGGCTAAAGACATATAAGTAAACCAGTCTTAGTGGCATCTAATGGTAGAATGATATGAAAAGGATGCTAAAGAAATTGTTTTTTTAGCCTAATTGGACACAGTATGCCAGCGTTTTTTAGAGGGGCTAAAGAAATTTAAGAGAAGCACTAATCAGGTATAGTAGGTGACCCAGATAAAAACAGTACTAAGAACCTTCCACGGATAATTTTTTGGTGGCGTAACAGCCCTAAATGGGCCTAGGCCGCCTCATTGTTTAGGTTTCTAGCCGCACTTGGACACATCACATCCGGTAGGACTTCTGGACGAGGGATCGGCCCGTCGCAGAGGCCACTACATGCACAACACTTACACGAGACAAACATTCATACCCCGGCGAGATTCGAACTCACTATCCCAGAAAGCGAGCGGTCGCAGACCTACACCTTAGGCCGCACGGCCACTGGGATCAGGCCCGAAAATAAACGAATGCCTGAAACTTCTGTGGTTTAAGGCCACAGAATACCCATGATCATCATCTCATATAATTTTACACTAAATCGTATATCGTTATATATAAAACTCCGAAACTTGATACTTTGACCATATTCACGTTAGTTATGTGTTGTTAGCAGGAGAGGGTAACGTTGGCAAGAATTAAAAATGTGAAAGAAAAATCGTAGCGATAAATGCCTAAATCGTCGGTGCTGCACTAATTTAGTTGTCTTAGTGTACATGAGGACCATAACATTTTTATGTTTTATGCTGAAGTGCACACAGCTCGCAGCTTTATTGAGATTAGATTTTTTTTGTAGGAAAAAAAAGTCATTCAAGTGCACAGAAGCTTTTTACGCAACAGAATTTATGCTTAGTAAATTTACATTGATATTTCAAAAGCTTTATAGTGGTGTGGTTCAAAACAACGTCACAGCCTAACCGTTCTCCCGATCTGGCACCGTACTCTGTTTCAGAACCTGCTCAGATATAACCATGCATTTACATGTTAATTTGCTAGCCGCAGTGCATAGCGGTTTCAACTGTGAGATTTGGAATTGTGCTGTAACGCATATTCAGACCGTAACGCTTCCCATAATGCATTTCGCATTCGTGCGTCATACCAAGCTGTACCTGCCGCAGGATCTCACAGCTTGTGTGTGAGCATCCTCGTGGTTGAGTCCAAGTCATTCGGGGTGATCATAGAGCAGCTGTAAATACAGGCAAAGACGCGTGTGCGACAAATGTAGTTCATAGAACTGATGCTTCCTTGACTATTAATAGTACGACACGCCGTCAAAAGGAAGCAGCTTTATTCAGAAAGTACGAGTGTTAATTGATAAGGGAAAATCACATTGAATTTCAGAGGCTTAGGCCTGTATATAAATATTGCATATTAGCGACGTATGTTGTCGAGGGAATGCCTGGGGACCTGAATGCACTTGGGGGGATAATATTAATATGTACCATAAAGAAGTAAATTGTGGGAATATATACAGGTTTCACTTGACTCAGGAAATGATTTATTGTGGTCACTGTAATATGACTGATAACTGACTGACTGGCTGACTGACTAAATTACCGACTGTGTAACTAAGTAACTGATTTACTGACTGATTGAATGACAGACTAATTGACTGGCTGACTGACTGACTGACTAACTTCATAAGCAGAGTATTCTTTAAGGAGACAAGTCTTTCATTTACTTAAGAAATTTACTCATCCGCCATTATGTGTCCCCGGAAGATAAACAGGATCTGCGGTTTCTGTAAAATCAGTAAATATTTTGAGTAGTTGAAGGATTGTGGATTTTTCAAAAAGACTACTAGAGAAATGTGACAATTCTGTGTATCAGAAAAAAGAAGGTGCGACTGAAAGCACTGTGGATATTTCTACCATTACACTAAACCTATTTATAAGAGGAGGTTTACGTTTCCTTTGGCTTGGAATTCTAAATTGTTTATTTGAGACCACTGCTTTTGGGAGGATTCACTTTGGTCGTTGGAAGTTCCGCGAATAAAGGAAAGTATACTGTGAGCATAAGGGGGTTTATTAGAGTAATGGCACAGTAGATGAAAATCTAGTGGGAAGTCTTCAAAATTGTAGGATTTTTAATTGTAAATTAAAAACATAATATGATCAGTCATTTTAATTTCCACACCCACCGTCGTTCCATACGACACTTGAAAAAAACTGTACGAATGGAAAACTGCCAAACAACAATTTTCGATGTAGTGTGAATGGATAATCAAAGTACGAACGAATTGGGAATGAGATCTGCCTCTATTAATTCTCCAACGTGTTTCGGTTTTTATGTATGTACAGCTATCGTCAGGAGATTACAATGAGTTTGCTTAGGAAATACAGACTTGTGTGACTTCCTGTGTATTCTCGTTGCAGTGTCTCTGATTATGGTCATATAAAGACCCGAAACGTTTTGGAGAATTAATAAAGTATGACGTCAATCCGAATGCCTCTGTACTTTTATTGTTAATCTCTAGTGATCTGTAAATGGTACACCGTGAGCAAGAATTAAGCAGTTGTAAATTTCGAAAGACGTATTGAATTATTTTAGTAATTACAGTACTTTGGTATATGTATTGGACGCAAATTATTATATATTATAACTTAAGCCTGTAATAGCTCACTATATTTTCACATTGTCACTATTAATAATACTCTTTTTGATCGAAACATGGTGGGATTGTATGGAACGTCGCACACAATGCTGTGGTGCACTTTAAGCGCATGCACGTCGTATATTAAATTATGTAAGCTGTGTATTGTGTGCGTCGTTATACAATATATTGCGCATTGCGACTGTGTCCATGCCTGGATACCTGACTGCAACTAGTTCAGCATCAGAGTGTTTTGCCCAGTTCAGCCATCAGTTGCCTTGATATGCAGGCTTACCTGTCAAAACCACATTCGTCTTCCAGTAGCGACTGTGACATTTCCGCCATGTCAAACGCAGATTTACCAATAACGTAGGTTAGACGTTTGTATCCATTGAGCCTGGAGGTTGTATCAATTGTATACTGTGCGTGGAGACATATGGGGCAGTGCAAATGTAACTGGGTCTCGCACGGGATGGAGGAGCTGATCAACTTCAAACCCCGGCCACTTGACGTTGTAACAAGAGCTATGGAAGGTCAGTTGGGGCTCAGAGCGGGTCTGGGCGCTGTGAGAAAGGGAGAAGTCTTGTGTAACGGCAGCGTCTTATATCTGCTACGCTTTTAACCTTGTAAAGCCTAGCGGTAACTTTACATACCGCCAGGTTTAACATTAAAAAATTCTGCGTGGTGCCCACATTGCGTTTATGTGTTTTGTACGGATCTCAGAATAAACAGCAACTTTTGCCTTATAAAACATTAAGAGACTGGTTTTTATAACCGAAGTGGAGAGTGTTTACAGCGCGGTACACACCGAGTCCTTATATAAAGCAGATACGCTTCGTCTTTAAAGGGTTAACTTGCTGAGTTGTCTTTACTTTAATGCGGGAGTGTCAGTCATGCATTTCTGAGAAAAGGATTGAAAGTGTAATCCAAACATTAGAGGTGAACATAAATGATACGTATAAGAAAACACATTGCAGATGATAACACGTATGTGGTTTTAAGTTATGTAATTTAATATTTGGGAAATTATGGACATGTAATTAAAAATTCGTGATTTTAAGAGGCCATCTAGAGTTGTCAGGATAGTGAACTGTAGAAAGGTGCAATTTGCTGAGGAGATATATAGAGTCCGGAAAACAAGAAATACGTACAAAAGTTTGGTGGGGATTATGTATATATAAATCTGGAAACAGTATACAAGTAAGTACATCAGAAAAGTGATTGGGCTGGGTAAAATGTCCGAGCGTGAATCTGATAACTTATCGTCCATCTGTTGCTGAGGTTAAGGCATGGAGCTATTCCTGAACGTCCCCTTAAGCCTTCGTGGCCTGGGGTTTAATTTAGCACAAGAACAATTTTGCCTCTAGGGCTGGTCATTGCTGACAGTCTACAAAATTTTATGCATTACTTTTGAATTATTATTGTTATTAATATTATTAGCATGTAAATATTTTGTGTGGGCAAAATTCACAGTTCTTGAGTGTGAGAACATGTACATACAGTAAGTACTGTGTATTTACCGGGTAACCGAGTCCCGACGAATACACCATACTGAAACGAGTATACTGCATAAAAATATGCATTAATGAGATGTATCATTATCATGAACGTTGTGGGTTTAGGTCTGTTATTCCTGTCGTTTGTAACATTATGCTTAAAGGAGTTAAGTATATTTAAAAACTGTCAACGCTTGTTTAGAAAACGGTTAGATCCATAACCGAAAATTGTGTGGAGTGGGGTCATATGAAAACAGATCGGACGGCGTGGTGTGTAGTGGCGATTGTTGTGAAAGTTTCATAACGTATGCTGTGTGGAGTGCTGCAGTATTCCCCTTCGCGACCACTGTTCTCCAAGACCGACCTTAGGGATCACACAGTCTCCTATCCAGTAAACAGGGATCTATGTTTGTTTCTCAAACGATGAAGTACTCGGAGTGTGAGGCTTAATATCGTTCCCATCTGTAAGAAGACCGCAAAAACAAGTCTCCTGTGTAATCCCTCTCTACGTTTCGCTCATAACCTCCCCCCCCTCCCCCCGCCGTCTTCTGGCCATCCCTGTCACAAGACTGTTGGTAGTGAATACCAGGGCTGTGGAGTCGGAGTCGGAGTCGTGGAGTCGGAGCCGGAAGGAATTTTAGGTGGAGTCGGAGTCGGAAGGAATTTTTAGGTGGAGTCGGAAGGAATTTTTAGGTGAAGTCGGAGTCGGAGTCGTTACATTTTTACCGACTCCGACTCCGACCTCAGTCTAAAATCTTAACTAGATACCCCAAATCCAGAGCCCTGATAGCTACAGTAGCCCTTAGACTTATACTTAAATACAGGTTGTAAGTCAAAAAAGTAGCCTGATGATTCGCGTGGTGGCGATGAAATGTCTTATAGGTTTACCATTATTAACACATATTGAGCTTTTATGAAGGAGTCGGAGTCGGAATATTTAAAAATCGAGGAGTCGGAGTTGGAAATTTTGTGTAACGACTGCACAGCCCTGGTGAATACGACAAGATGAGTTTCGTAAGTGACAAGCGCTTTGGGCTGACTGTGACGTGCCTGTGGGGGCTGTGAGGAAATACAACGTTAGGCAGAGAGGGGGAGCCTCAGCTGCCACCATTCCCAGCATCCATCGAACTTTACTTCTTACTGTGGTTCCAGCATTAAGAACTAGTGGAGGTTCACTTCAGATCACTGTGTCATGATATTTACTGAAGTAACAGCTTTACTTCTGCATTTGAACTGCCGGGCAGTTGAAGATTGTCGCCTGCGATGACAGATTTAGCCTGATGAAAGAGGCAGCAGGTTCCTCCGAAACGTCGGTTTATTTTCTATCAGACTACATGGGATAACATTCCAGAAGACAGCACTCTTCACTGTCAGTATCGTGCGAACATTAAAACTATCAGGCAGTTGTCGTGCTTTGATCCTAGTGCTGACAACATATCACGTGGAACATTTCTTACTCCACCCAACCACCAGAAGAAAAACAAACCCATTTGCCGAAACGACGCGGTTTAAAAACATTGGGTTGAACAGTGTTCAAAATATGAATCACACAGTTAGGATTATTCGGTTTCTGCCCTTGCCTATGGTCTTGTACTCAAAGCAGAACACAGCATTTGGGCAACAAGATCTGTTACCGTTGTCAGGTGAACGGATGGGGAGGCACAAGCTGTGTTGTGTCTCACAGAAAGGGCGGTTCTTAATCAGTAGACAAGCTAGGTTAGTTAACTGTTCTATATACACACACACACACACACACACACACACACACACACACATACACATACACACATACATACATACATACATACATACATACATACATACATACGTACATACATATACACACGCTATATATGTACAATATCAGGTTCGGTTAGCAGGCGATAATAGGAGATATACAAGGAAAATCGTAAAAATAAAATTGCAGAAATAAAACGAAGAAGAAAGAGCAATTTTAGATTCACCCAGTCTTTATATTTACTCTTTTCTAAACTTTATATGAGACATCCCCGTTTGTGTTGCAGATCAGAGTATGTATTTGTTGAATGTCAGTCACACAAAACAACACTAAAATTTTTATTTTACAAGCGATAAGTTTCGGCTCGGTTTCGAGCCATCATCACGCCTTATCCGAGAACAAAGATGCAGAAAAACTTTCAAACTGCAATTTAGGACGGAAAGTTTTTCTGTATCCTTGTTCTTGGATAAGGCCTGATAACAGCTCTAAACAAGAACCGCAAGTACTCGCCTGTCAAATAAAACTTTGAATGTTGTTGTTGTTGTTGTTGTTGTTGTTGTTGTTGTTGTTGTTGTTGTTGTTGTTGTTGTGTTACTGACATTCAATAAACATGTAATTATTACTGTTTTCTACTTGTGTCTGATTGATTTGTCGTGATGCTGAGGACGACGAGGCTTTACAAGACTAGACCGCGTCACGTTCACAAAGACATGAATCTGCGTGAACCCATCCGGTTACTCAGCCGCTGTGCTTCTTTCTGAACACCAGACAGTAACAGAGTCCAGAAACCGAGTGACGCTAATGCTATATAGGCCTAACGTCGGTAGAACCCAGAAGAACTCTTCAGTCAAAAAGATTGCTATACGCCAACATGATAATGTTTCATAGCATTTCCTACCGAACAGATAGGCTCAAAGGGCCTATTATTGGTGAATGTTCGTGGTATTATTACTCAGCCATTTGTTGAGAATTTCGATGCATTTTGACATAGGACACGACCACGCCCTTCCATGTTTTTTTAAATTTCCTTTATTAATTTTTCTACCATCCGACACTATACACTATAATAACATAGTCGTGCAGTAAACAACCAAAGAAAAAGCGTTCTTAACGGAATCACGCAGTTCGCGAACTACTGATTGCAAAGTCAGAATATTTTATGATGTGATTAATGCTTGGATACATGACACGTTTTATCCTTTATATCCCGTTTGTAATCCATTGAATTATAAATTGTTCGCATCATTCCTGTAAATCATTGAACCGAGAAAGCAGGGTGTGTCTCGAATCACTGAGTAGAAACCAGGAGGCTAATCCGCAGGCATTAAAAGCTTTATGTATTCTGTTAGGTGTCACTTTGGTGACAGCCACTGTAGAAGCGTTGGCGAAGGGATTAGTTTTGTGAGAGCAGCAGGGTCTTGCTCAACATCTCTGACAATTTACATGTTTTTATGTCTGTACCTCTTGCATATGTGAGTATGAAATATAGCCGCCTGCCTGAGGAAATAACATAACATGGCGAACTCATGGTTATGTGAGTTTTGAGGTTATCAGGGTGGTAGAAGTCGAGGTTACCTTCTTCTAGGATGTGGTATTTGCTCGTATGATAGAAATAGATTGGAACTCAGTTATAACGTCATGAAAGGGGCTGAATATTTTGCGTCGTTATAAACGAGTGTTGTTATAACCAAGCAGAATAATGTTACGGTTAACGGTGAGGAATTAACTGGGATCACAGAATACATGACGGTATAGACAAACTGTCGTATAAACCGATGTCCTTACGACCAGGTTTGACTGTATGTGGACGTTTCGCAGGAACGTATTGCCTCCGTACCCAGTCTTCTACCTTGAATTTACATGCAGTCGTTTCTCCGAAGAATATAGACAAATTTCTGGAAGATTACGCTGCGTTGTCACATCTCAGAAGACGGTAGTCTTCATCGCTGATCTAGCCAGTAAATCCCTTGCACCCACCAAACATGAAGTTTTGTCATCGTGAATACAAATGCCCGTCAGCATACCGAGCTCTGAGTCATTCGCCTCCTGTCCATTTTGAAATATGGTTTTACATACGGATTTCAGAATGGCATATTAACCCTTTAAAGACGAAGCGTATCTGTTTTATATAAGGACTCAGTGCGTACCGCGCTGTAAACACTCTACACTTCGGTTATAAAAACCAATCTCTTCATGTTTTATAAGGCAAAAGTTGCTGTTTGTTCTGAGATCCGTACAAAACACATAAACGCAATGTGGGCACCACGTAGAATTTTTTAATGTTAAACCTGGTCGTATATAAAGCTACCGCTAGGCTTTAAAAGGTTAACATCAAAAACTGATAGGCCTTTAAATCAACATGCGTTGGAGACGCAGCAGGTCAAGGAGTTTACATAACGCGCGCAATTATGGACTGCGCATTATTTTCCTGTAGGAGCAACACGTTCCTCTTTGCCATCACATGTTCAGACTGCTGCCAACCAAGTCTCATTTCCAGTGGATACCGGCGGGTTCTTTACCTTGGGGTAAGGCGGTCTGAATGAGAAGTTGACCATATTTCTCTGTCTACTATTGACACTAACCAAATGTGGTGCATTAACTACCCACTCGCTAATCCCGGTCGTCGTGCGGTCTGAGGCGTAGGTGAGGAGGCGCTTGGTTGCTGGGATCGCGGGCTCGAGTCCCGCTGAGGGAATGGAGGTTCGTCTCTTGTGTTTGTTGTGTGTTGTGTAGGTAGCAGCCTCTGCGACAGGCCGATCACTTGTTCACAGGATTTCCGCCGCGTGTGTGCTCTAGAAACTTAAACAGTGAGGCGGCTTAGGACCGACTTGGGCTGTTGCGTCATAGAAAAAACTACTCGGTCTTACACGTATTTTTGTGACGTTTCGTAATCACATGAAAAGCTTAACTTTTTTACACTAACTCTTATCTATGTCCAGGTTTTGCGGACCATATTTTCGTTAAGATCTTCGAAAGAAACTTTTGCACGAATGTATTGTTACAGAATATACGAATTCGTATGTTTATATGTCTTGTCTATTATATCCGTCTAATTTAATGGAATACAGGGTATAAAATCTTTCGGGAAACATGGATGTAGATAAGGGAATAATATTCAAAGGTACTTTACAAGACGTAGCTTTTCAAAACTAAAGTCTGATTAAATGCTCTGAAATTGCTATAAGCCAGCGGAAAAATATAAGTCAATTTGCGAAATATTAGACTTTGCTGTGGTGTATTTGAAGTCTTCGCTCTTCTGGAATCGTGTTGTTGAACTGCATGATCTTTGCAAATGACACCGATGCATTGTCTCGAAACGTCGGCAACATGCGACCAACCGTCTCCTTCCAAAATTACAGAGTAGCGAAGACCTCATTTTCTCTTTCCTGGTCGTCCTTGTAAGTATCGGTTGCTGAAGCCAGGTGTTTCCCGTTACAGGCGGTTTCGTTTTCTATTAATGTTTATGTGCTTTATTTGTTTCTTCAAGCTAGATCAGCGGTATCCAAACTCCTAAAATGTGCAGAACCCTTGTGATAAAATATCAATTTTTGCCGAACCACGGAATTGAGAAAATGTGCGATTTGGGTGGAAAATGATAGAAAACTTCAAAAAAACCTTTGTTTATAAAAATAAAATATTTGCACACATTTATGAAGAATAAAACTTTATTATTGTTGATTGACTGTGAAAGGGAAGTTAGCTCCGATTACTCACAAAGATGAGGTGGGAATTAAACCAACAAATGCACAAACTGTTAATAAATTATATTTTATGTTATAAGATAAAATATATTTATCAACAGTTCGTGCATTTGTTGGTTTAATTTAGAACTATAGTAATATGCATGGTGTACAAAACATAAAAATTGAGATGGGGTGTTAATAATTCGCTTGAAGATGACCAAAACTATATTTACCGCTTTTGTTTTAAAGAAACCCTGGAAGACAGTTGCGGAACCCTAGGACTCAATACCACAGAAATAGACTGAGGTCTGGGCGACAGGAAATTTTTGTTTGATTCAAGGCAGGTGGAGGGCTTATTTTCGCCACAGTGTCCAAACCAGATCTGGTACAAGAAAATCGTTTTATGAAATGGATGTAGGTGGCAAAGCTGCCGGAACGTGAAGCGTATGACTTTCCACCATATAGAGCCGAATTTAAAAATGCGTGAAGTTATTCGTTCATTACGCCAGACGTATTTACGATGTTATTTTCCAGAACAGGGACAATGAGAGGTTTGTGGTTAAAATCCGTAAACCAACTGCCCTGATTTGTCTTTTTCCAGTCCCTCAGTCAAATTCCGGAATAGAAGCCCCAAATTTCACCACTACCTGTTCCTTCCAAATCCTTTCTTAGGCCATCCTCTCATTTGACACTGTATTTTGAACTACTGATGGCGTCTTTCAATAATCCACAAATACCTGAAAAGATACATTTACCATTTTTGTATCAAAGTAGCCTAGTCCTCCTACTAAACACTTCTGTTGGAAGAGTTGCCGCGGCGTCACGGCGCTACATTGTTACTTGTCTTGGCCGTAAATTAGTTCAGTTATAGCTGGAAGACAGCGTGGGATCGTTCACATGTTGCGGGCGCTCAGCGTGCTGGGTAAACAAAAGACTGCAGCACCCTCTAAGCCACGAAGCAGACGCGGAGCTGATTCAGACTCGACAGCTGATCATTTGTTACAATCTTAAAGACATTTGGTGGCTTCTACGCGCGTTTAGTAAAGCGGTCGAAGGATTTCAGCATCTCCTTCCCTCTGCTTGCCTACTTAAAGCACAGAATTTCTGTGTGAACTGATTTTGTTCTAGTCATGAGTGTGGTGACACGTCCAAACTTTTCAAACATAGGAGAGATTTCAGTAACCCTGGACATCGTCGTATTTCACAGTATTTTAATTCTATCTTTACGTAAAAATTTACATATCAATGTTCAGGGACAAAATTATTACAATTACCAAAGCAGATAAAGTAAGTCGAATTTAAAAGAAACCAAATATATCTTTTTTTTTCATTATTTAATCTCTTCCAGTAGCCCCGAAGAGAAAAAAACGATGTCTTCCAGTAAATTAAAAATTAGCACAAACGCATTTGCAGAAGGCATACGCATAGATATCAGCAAGTCCTTCAAATCCAACACAATTTTCAGGGGCCTCCATTAAATCCAGTCCTCAAAGGATGACTGCTGAAAATAACACGCAGGCATTTCTGTTCTGCCTCCGTCGCGATTTTCCCTTCCAAGATCAGTTTCTTCTTCTGCACTTTTATTTTATCGGCTGGCTGTTTTTTCGTTTGACTCTTTTGCTGTTTTTATGACTTGGCTTGCTTGTTTCTTTTCCAGCGCATTCTTAGAAGTTCTCAGTCTCACATTTCACTTTTAGCACTGAATTTTTTTTAGAGAGATTAGTCTATATTGCCTGCAATCAGAAAGTGGTGATGTTTCCTTAGCTATTCTACCGCGTCATGAGCAATATTTGTTCATGGAGTACGAATGTCATTGACTTCATCTTGAGCATTTTTGAGTCCTGCTGGCTGAGGAAGGTACGTCAATTTAAAAGGAGCTGCTGTCTTTAGACTTGTGGATTTCGCATTTCGTAGGCATAACTGAAGTTGGCTAACAGTAAAATAAGAATAACTGATAAAAAGTTTTTCCAGCAGACTTCTCATTATTAAATACGCGGAGGACATGCATGTCTTCGGGCAAGACATATGCCAATTTCAAGAAATCCTCTTTTTTAAAGGCAGTCAATAAATACCTCTTTCTTTAACATGACAGACCAGTTCTGACTGCGCCTCTTTCGAAAAAGTATTTCCAAATCTGCACAACGTCAGCATCAGTTTCATTTCATTTCTGCTTAGTATGCTTGCCACCATACTAAGCAGTAAAAATTTTGGCAATTTGAACGGTTGAGCGGCTTCTCGCACGGACATTTGCTTTGATATTAATCATTTAAAGCTTATTTCATCTCCTTATCCCTCCACATGACACTTCCGGTAATTTACCTCGAATTTTGGCTTTCTGAAGATGTACAATTAATATGAACTACGTTACGTTAAGGCATATAAACTGCGTGGGACTGTCGACTTTCTAGCCGTCCGGGGGCGCCGGACTTCTAAACCATATGAACCTGCTACGTTTTGATAAAAGAAGATTTTAAAATACGTTGAGAAAAATTACGCATTTTCTTAAATGTAGCTTCAGCTCAGAAAGTAAGAGAAGGTTCAAGGTGCTTTGGATATTTAAAACTCGGGATGTCTTAAAGCTTTAAGCTGATATCTTCCAAACATAACCGAGAAGCTTATCAAAAAGACAGGCCTTACAATTGTACATTGTTCAACGTGTGACTGTTCCCCATTTTCAACGCACCAAGCTGTTGACGGTACGATAACGGAAGTTTCTTAACGGTAGGACGTGAATTTGAGGACTGTCCTTTCGAGGCTATTGGAGTTTCTCCTACTCTTAATAATTTTGTTTTGCTTCTTACTATTCCTTTTATCTTCCTCATTCAACTCTATTCTTTCTTTCGGTACTGTACATTCTTATACACGTCGTGGAGTTGTACAATTTTTTTCTTCCTCTTCTTGATTTCTTTCTTCGTGTCCCTTAATATTCTTCTCAGTTTTCCTCTTGTAACTCTGTTGTTTCTTCCAATTCTGTCAATCCTTCTGCATTTCGTTTTTCTGTATTTCCTCCTGTTTAATCATGTTCTCCGTCCTCTACTTTTGTACCACCTTTTCTATAGGTTTTTAGACTTTTATTCTTGTTCTAGTGCTTTAGTTTCCTCCTGCTTCTCGTTCCACACCATGTCATCATGTATCATCATTATCAGAATTATTGCCGCTGATGTAATTTCTGTTTATTACGTACGTAATATGTAGAAATATTCTTTTTTTAGAAGCTTTTATTTGGTCCTGTTTTTTTCCAACGAGATGTGGAGCTGTCACTACCTGTCACTTCGATATTAACGTCAATAAAACCGACCTTCATCTCATGGAGACTATCTATTCTTGATTCAATTTGCCTGTGTCCATTTCTCCAAGTCCCTTGTGCCCAGTTCTGCTTGCCTTATCGCGGATTTCAAAAGGCCTGCGCGATTTTCATTTTTTACCCACTCTGCCTACAGTTCACTTCATGTTTACCAAACTTGGTCCCTGGGGTCCTTTCCTTTCCGTCAGTTTGTGTTTTCGTATTAAAAAGGAACAACGAGAAATGAAGCGAAGAAAGAAGAGTCTCTGTTGTTGCGTGATCATAACCGCAGCTGTTGCCCAGTCAAATATTGGATGCACACAGCTGTATTTTATCCTCAAAGAGTTTCATTATGTCATTATGTACGTGCGTGAAGCCTGTATGATAAGGAGCACAATGTTATTGTTTTAGGTATTCATGAAATGAAAGTCTGTTGGTCTTATTTGTGTATAGCACGTGTTTTACGTACATTAACACTGATTTGTAAGTATGTGTCTGTAGCTTTGAATTACCTCATTGACACGTTTGGACGACTTTTGAGTCGTCAGTTGTTCCACGTTAGCTACTCTGAATGCTGTGGAGCATGACCAGATGAAAATGTTAGTTTTTGTCTTACTGGGAAACAGATGTGGAAGCCTTTTACGGTATTTGCTTGAGAACTTTGGGTCATTAATTTGTAGTATCTGCATCCTATGAAAGTATGTTTGGAAATTTAATAGTATCCATTCCGTGCGTTGTGATTGTAACCATTTGTATACACCAAAATAAGCACACAAATTGTGTGGAATTAAAAATTATCCATATACGTGAACTTTCCTGCATGTTTCAGCGATAAGTCTCCATCCTCTGTGAGACCTCAACACAAAGATAGAGGTAAAGCCATCACATTACAGGACTGGACAGGCCCTTAGATTTCCAGGAGGTTGAATCAATACAAAGGGATGTATAATATTAATATATAAATTTAACGTGTGCAATGTTAAAAATATATAATAGCAGGTATAATTCTGATACTGTGGATACTACGGGTAGTATGATATTAACGTGTTCCTAGTTAAAATTCACTGATGTCATTTGTTTACGACGTAAGTAGCTGTACGCATACAAACATCTATTGTTGAAGTTTTCGATCTACAAACATCTAGTCCTGTAAGTATGGTTAAGATATGAAATTGTGATTGAACAAAAATACGTTAAAATCTCGCGTCTAATATACGAGGGTGTTGTGTATTGACCTAGTGTCCTGGGCATGTCATAGTTATTTGCTATACGAAGGCCTATTGGGATATGATGTCGTAGGGCTTACGACGTAGGCAATAGTAAAAGGAGGATTTATTTCCTAAGTATTTTGTTCATTGATTCCGTGACGTTGGTAGAACTGAATATAGAAATTTTCAAACAATTCATACGCCATCTTTTATGACATATTTGTATTAACTTCGTGGTGTGTTGTATGGGGCCATATTCATGCTTGTTATTTAATATGTGCAGGGCATATGCAGATGTCGGGTTATTTGTTTTTATGTTCCTTTGATGTTCTAGGAACCGTATTTTGAGTCCAAACATTTTGGTCTAAATATAATTTATTGCATGTTTTACATTTTCAACTATAGATACCAATAGTGAAATCTTTGTTTTCAGTTTCGTATTGGCGTCTAAGTAGGTTGAACAGTGTGTTCCGTGATCAAAAAGCAACGCGAAGATTAGTGTGTTAAATATGTTGGTGACTTTTCTGATCAGAGGCCTGGTGTAAATAAATGTCACCGGTGTTTGGTGCTGTTGTACGTAGGTTAATTAACAAACTCATTATGAACTTCGCCTTTAATTCTTTTAGTTAACTGTGTTATTACAGAGTGGGGACGACCATTAGAATGTACAATGTATAGAACTGTATTCATTTCTTTTTGTTCGCTTTGTTCTGAAAGAAGTAATTGGTAGAATTGTAGTGGATGATGATTTCTGTGGATTTAGGTTTTATATGTGTGTATTTTTGGATTTTTAAACGGTAACCTAATAAAAATTGCTGTCGTCTGTGATGTGGCCTTCAACATTTTTCGCTATCTGCCGAAATGCTTGGTTTCACAACCTGTGAGATGAGCAGCTTCACATGCCCCGCCGGTAGGAAAAATTGATATGAAATGTTTAGGGCTGTCGTGTATATAGGAAGAGAGGGGCGCCACACGTGGCACACATGGGAGCGAAGAGAAACGCACATTTGAATCTGGTAGAAAACCCCGAGCAAAAAATGCAGCCTGGGAGACAAAATGTAGACGGCATTTGAGGTTAATAATAAAATGCACATTGAGCGAGAAGTCCCTCTGCACTTGTCAGAAGTAGGATATAGGTTAGGCCGGAAGTCCCAGTACTTAGTGTTACAATAAGTGACCCCAAAGTCGTGTGTTAGAAGTAACGTGTGACACCTAAATTGTTTTATGTATGGGTCTTCCCCACTTCCAGCATATTGCAATGCCCTTATTGCACAGGTGCACAGGAACATTTTGCTCATTTTGTAGCTCCTAAAGAAACTGGACAGCAAATTGTGGACTCCATTCGCTTGGCTGAGAACAGGGGCTACTGGCGGACTTATTGAGCACGGTAATGAACCTAAGGGTTGCAGGGATATTCGTGACTGGTTGGTCTAACGGTACTTTGTTGCATTTAGTTAGTTAGTTAGTTAGTTGGCTAGGTAATGAAGATTGTAGCATTTAATATTTTAAGTTTTCTCAGCGGTGAAGATGGTTGTTGTGTACTTTTTTGTTATAATACCACATAACCTTGTCGTGCAGAAGATGGAGGCAGCGTGTTTCTCCAGAACGTTGGTAATCTGTAACAGGCTACGTGCTGACGTAACGTAGAGTACTTCGGTAGGGATAGACTGTCACGCTTATAAGAAAGACGTTTGAATCTAAGTGAGATGACGTAGCGGCTGATATTCCGCCTTGCTTATGAGCCTTACAAAGAATGTGTCGTTACGAAGGATCGTACAGAAATTACGAGTCAGTATGTAGACTTGATTGTATTTTCTAGTGATTACGTCCAGTATCAAGTGTTTGTAAATACACGAACACTTTAAAGAGGGCAATTAGCCTGTATTTTATTTAAAAATTCAATTCGTACAGCACATTAAACTCACTCTTTCCCATTATAAAAACCAATAATTTTGTATTATGTCGAGAAATAATTGCTGCTTCTTCTGAGATACATAAAATCACGGAATAAATGTGGGTGGATGGAATGTAGAATTTCTGAATGCTAAACATGGAATTACGTAAAGTAACTAGTGGACCCCAAACATTCAGGCTTTAATAAATGTAAAATATTGCTTTGGTGAGCTGATTAGATGTCAGTTTTGAAGAAAAGAATATGGAATTTGTTTTACGTATTTAGTATTTGTTTTAAAATCCCTTTCTGACTTTCGATTTTCGATTCTTTGCCGTGTTAATGCAAGAAGTATGCAGAAGTCTTTTGGCATTAGAAGCGCATTTTAATTGAACTTTGATGACTAAATACTTGGATTTGTTGACTGTTTTAAATCTTCAACGTATCTTCTTCTACGTGGTCATATTTTATTTGTTTTTCCGGAGCACTTGAACATACTGTCCTACATTCTTTTCCATGGCGCAACTGCCTCTAGTGTACCAGGGCCTCCTCGTTATTGCGGCTTCACGATCACACTCGGCACACCACACTCGGTAGGATTCCTCTGGACGAGTGATCAGTCCGACGCACATACCTGTACCTGACAACACACAACACTCACAAGAGACAGACATCCATGCCTCCGGCGGGTTTCGGACCCGCAATCCCATCAAGCGAGCAGCCGCAAACCCACGTCTTAGACCGCGCGGCCACTGGGGTCGGCATTGTCCCAAACGGACGGTGAAATAATCGCAGGAACAGCCTTTCTGTTATTAAACATTGAGTGAGTGTAACTTCTGCGCTATTCCTTATAAATACATTGTCATGAAACTTGATATGAAGTTCGCATCTTTGGACGAATTTTGAAATTTATAATTTCTAGTTTGCTACGGTCAATAATAATGTGACGCACATGCAAAAATCTGAGGCGGACGCGATGCTTATTTTAAGTTCCTGAAATTATGTGCGGTAATAAAGCTTGACAAAATACGCAGCTTCTATTATGGCTATATTTTTGTAGAACGTAAAATAACAACATGGCGACCGGGCGACTTTATTATTATGCTTAGCGGTTTTACGGCTGTAACAGATGAACCACTAGAGCTAGGCAAGTAAAATTTCCTAAGAAAGTGGGTCAGAACATACATGTATTATGTATGAAGTATTGACTGCATGTTGATAATTACAAACGTGACGGCGATGCGAATTTTTGAAGTTAGACCCAACGAATTTAAAATAGGTGTATACAAAATCAACCTCTTAGTAATAAAGGTCACAAAAATAAAATGGAAGAATAATATGAGTAACTGTAGACATGTGGCATTAGAAAATTGTAAAAAGGATTGCCACCTTCTTGCTTTAATGCGGCTCCAGTAGTTCGGACCAAGACTACTGGTAACATTTCAGTCTCAGATGTGGGAGTCTTCGCCCCTGAGTGTCTGCGTTAGAGCCACGTACATCCCTGGGTGCATCTATTGAGTATTTTTCTCTCTGTCCGTCTGTCTTCATGTAACAACTCGAAAACCACCAAATGGATTAATTAAATCTGGTTTTGGTGAATATTACAAGCAGTGGGCAAGGTATTTTAGTTCCATCTTTTTTTTTTTTTCGGTTAGTTTGGACACTTGTCACAACCCCGGTACATGAAGACCTGCATGCGTTTCTGCACGCTTTTCGAAGGTACACGGCTACATAGTAGGTAAAAAAAGGGAGCGCGGGGGAATCAAAACTGTAGTTATTTGACAAAGGCTATTGCCAATGAACGTGCTTCGTGTGTCGGGTTGTAAAAGGCACCACCACACAGCCATTTATAAAAACATTTAAAAGAAAATTGCTTACATTAGCAAGTTTTTAGGTAAAAGTTATTGACATCTCAGATGTAAAATTTATTGGATGTTAAGTTTATATCTTGGATTCTGCTTGTTTGAAAATGTTTTTATTTGAAAACTTTGCCTCCTTTCTGTAATGTGATGGATAAATATTTATCGAAACCAAAGGCATTTTGAGTAGACTTTGCAGAAGAGTGTGAAACGCACACTTTGTGTTCGGTACAGGATTTCTAAGATAACTGCACAAAAGTGGTGCTCTGTGTACTTTTTCGAACTTGCATACTAAACAATCAGTAATGGTCTTTCACATATTCATTCATTCCAACGTCACGAGCAGCACAAAGTCGTGACTGGATATAGAATACAATACGGCTTTGAAGCATGTGTTGAACAGCTTATATACTTAAATAGATAATAAATAAATAAATAAATACTTGGCAGTGTGCTAAACGACAAAGGTGGATTCTTATGGTTTACTCATTCATTGTATAGTTGTGGTTTTCACCAGTTTAAATAGACATAGATGTCAAGCAAGACTGAACAATTGAATGCGAGTTTTCTGTTTGTTTAATGTGAATGAACAGTTCATCGTGGTATCATTCAGTTCAGTAAAGAGATTTGTTTTCGCGTATCATTCTATAGGTCTGTGATTTTGATCTTGTTTGATTCAGTTATGGCCCCAAACAAAACAGTGTTTGTTACCCCTTGTTACATACATCGTCATGTAATGATTGCCTCACTGTAAATATAAGCCTCACAAAGGTGTATTCAGAAATGTTTCCACTGAGCGGATTTGCTTTCGCTATATCAACTGTGCTACACTTTTATACGCAACTAACTCTGGCTGGGACGGGTGTTTGTAAAGACACAGAGCGCGCACACAGACCGTACCAGCTTTGTGAAAGGCTTCAGGGCTTTTTTGTTTTACAAAGTGGAAACAATCGAAAGTAATTATAGCAAATGATGGAAAGTACTTGCAGGCTTTTGTTTACATTTTAAGTATATAAAGAGATATTTAAAAATTAAAAACGGATTCCCTGAAGATGAAGAAAGCGGGATCCTTCGAAATATTTCTATATTCTTACATAACAAGACAGCGTGACACCAATGAAAACAGCAAACTGAAGTTATTATGAGATTTGTTGGAAATATAGCCTAATGCACTTGGGAAAATGAAAAATAAAAATTTGTCGGGAACATTAACAGAGGGAAGGACCTTGGGACCTAGGCGTTGAGTGGAGAATTGTATGTAGGTGTGTGTGTATGTGTGTGTATGTATGTATGTGTGTGTATGTATGTGTGTGTGTATGTATGCATGTATGTATGTATGTATGTATGTATGTATGTATGTATGTATGTATGTATGTAGTCCTGTATGTATGTGTGTATGTATGTATGTATGTATGTATGTATGTATGTATGTATGTATGTATGTATGTAGGCCTGTATGTATGTGTGTATGTAGGCCTGTATGTATGTAGGTGTGTAGGCATGTATGTATGTATATATATATATAGATATATATACACGTGTGTGTGTTATCGTCCAAATGCGAATTGTTTAGTTAAAGAATTTTATCTCCTGTCCTCACAGAGTATTTAATTCAGTAATCCACATAGTACCTAATCACGAGGAGGCAAATTTAATACTACTTACTTAAAATTCACATAAGAAATAAGTATAAACAGAACTATAATATAAATAAGGGAATATTTACTGACACAACAATTGCTTTTTCTTCTTATTTTTGTAAAAACCGGTATTATTTTTATTATTTTACGTGTAAAATGGAAGCAGTGACTGCATGAATTAAATAGAAATGCTATAAAATAATTGTGATTTCATTTCTCCAGTATATACAGGAATCTGGCGCAAAAGTATATGAAATTATTTTGATGTGTATATGGGACGAGCGCATTCTGAATTTAGGCCTGGAAATCAAATATGTTGAGTTGTTTTACGTGTTTTTACGCAGTTCCTTCAGAAAAATATATGGGTAGGCCTCAGACTAGTCCACGACTGCTTGTCTACAGGTAGTCTTCTGTAAATTTATAATTATTTTTTCTACCTTGACCATATTTCTTTTTGTTATTACAAATTGCACAATATTCAAATCAAAGATGACAATTGTTATTATTAAAATACAGTAGATAACTTTTTTTGTGGAAATAAATGCTTCTCATACTTCACAATTAAAAATCAGACACTTACATATCAGAAAAATGTCGGTAAATAATATACATTTTAAATCTCGTGAAGGTTCCATGTTCTGCCGAATTTTGTGATATCGCCCAGTGAGATTAGTCAGTGATGTCCGACGATTTCCTTTCTTGCTTGTTTGCTGCATGCGGTGGCACAGCTGGTTGAGGAACGGCAATACAAGCCGGAAGGTCGCGGGCTCGTTTCCCGGTGGTGTCATCGGAATTTTTCATTGACATAATCTTTCCGGCCGCACTATGGTCCTGTTGTCGACTCTACCTCTAACAGAAATGTGTACCAGGAGTATTTCCTGGAGGTAGTGGTGGACGGTGCGTAGGTCTTACATCCTTACCACCTTCATGTGCCGTTTGTCTTGAAATCTGGGAGCCTCAACTTCCTGTAACCCTGAGGGCCTGTCTAGGCCTGTACAGGAATTGCTTTACCTTTGCATTATATCTAGGTACATGTTTAGAGCATCACTGCTAAAGCAGCCAGTTCGACGTCTCCAGAGAATGCATGCAGGTTTTAACGCGGTGACGTAAAATACGAGCACCCACACGTGTCGTTCGTTTTGCATTTCCTCTTGACTGGAGTTTAGTTCAAGTGGCGATCGACATTTCGACGTCACATGACCTTAAAAACTTTTGTTCTGACGTCACTGTAGACAGCACTTGAAATCACCCTAGCAATTTTATCATATAATATGTACTTTGCTGTTAAAATTAGAAATTTGGTGAGAGTGTTCCAGATGTGAAAATGAAGAGGTTTGCCCCGTGTGGTGATGGTACAGGGTTTGCAGAACGACATAACGGTTATGGACTGTTGATATCACGCCTGTGACGAGGAAGGTTACCATTATCTTGCACTGGGAGAAAATTTAGTAGTGTTTCGAAGAAAGGTGCCGACTCTGAATTCAGCAATGGAAAATCTGTAGGCAATAACAGAGTGAACGCGCCAGGATTTTTTATAATATTTGTACATTTCTTAACTTGTTCATTTCAATATAATCTACAAATAAACACCAAAGATTTGAAACTTTTTCGTAGAATGCCACTCTGTTATTGCCAGATATGAGGGCCGAGTACTAATGATTGCGGAAGAAGACGTGTCTAATAAGGAAGGGACCACTAGGCGGCTGCCTATGCCGAAAACAGATTTCCGTAGTTGACAGGATGCACATTGAATGAAATCGTGATTTATTTTGTAATAGTTATTTAGTAGATATTTGCAGAGTAACTAACTGTTTCTTTCGAAGGCCTGGTGTACTGTCCTGGCATGAAGGTCTGTAGAGTGTATCGGCAGAATAAGCTGTACATTACTTTTTCATTTTTTGTGATCGTTTGTAGTGAAGAACACGGGACGATTACGAAATGTACTTGGGTAGGAATATCGTGTTAGCGACGTAATGGTAGCTATTATCGGAGTTTATAATCTACCTGTTAATTTTTCATGTTTGTGGGCTAAACAACTCGAACCTCTACTGTAATATTTCTTGAAGTTTTTACCGAAATAATTGTGTCTCTGTTGCCTAATGAAGGCTGAGATTAGTTATTTTGGTATTAAAAATTTTGCATTGATATTTCAAAGGGCTTTATATTAATCGTAAGTAATTTGCAAGAAGAAAGTAAAAAACAGAGAAAATAACAGTAAGCCAGGTATCGAAATAAGTTCCGCTAGATTCACTTCAGTGACGTCATTACGCACGAGGCGGGTAGAGAAACTTTGGTACCCGTAAACCACAGTTTCCTTTCGCTTCTCCGGAGATTTGAAGTTCGAGGGAAGTGTGGTGATGGGAATGTCATATCCGGTCGGTAGATAGCAGCATCGTCTGCTGTACTGGATTGGATGGCGTGGGTGTAAATTCTGTTTGTATTCTTCATGGTAATTGAATGAAAGTTTTCAGAGGAGCAGTGGTTTCGCTGTACCACTACTACTATTACTACTGCTGCTGCTGCTACTATTACTGCCACCACCACTACGACTACTACTACTACTACTGCTACTACTACTACAGCTGCTAATAATAACTGCATGATGCAAAATTTTAGCGCCGACGGAATGTCTCTGGAGGCACAATCAGTTAGCAAGGACTGTTTACCAAACGGTTGCCACCAAGTACAACCTTGCTGAGGATGATTAACCATATTACAAACAAATTCCAGCCAGCCTTCTAGAAAGCGACAGTTATGAACTGTATTGGAATTCCAACCAATGTTCTAGAACCGGTAATTATGGATCCGCAGTCTTTTAACAGACAAGACCATTGTTCATAACCTTCACATCGCTGTTCCAGAAAGATACAACCTGCGAAAAGCATGGAACGGACAGGGTAACAAGTACCACAATTTCGCAATAGGAGTAAAGAACATGGAAGCAGAGAGAAGCACAGTTTGGGGATGAATGTTGGTCACAGCCAACCATGCTCAGTTGGTCGAAATCATTTCGAGAAGGACGAGACAGTGTTAAAAATGAACCTCACGCGCGGCTGCAGATAACGTTTTGAAAACTGGTGAACTTATTTGGGCTAACCGTCGAATAAGTGTTCTTGAACTGTCACAAGAAGTAGGGATTAGTGTAGGGAGTGTTGAAGAAATTCTGCACAACGAGTTGGTAGTCAGTAAAGTGAGCGCAGGGTGGGTCCTACGGCTTCTGATAACAAAGCACAAGGAAGGCCTTTAGTGGCCGTTACTCAACTTTTGTAACAGTATGAGAGAGAAGGAGCCGAATTTTTGGAATCAGTTGTGACCTGTGATGAGGCTTGGGCCAATTACTTCACCCCTGAATCAAAAGAGCAAGTAAACAGTGGAAACACACCCATGCTCCACCCCAAGAAAAAGTGAAAACAATTTTTTCAGCGGGTATGATCATTGCTACTGTGTTCTGGGATTCAAAGGGTGTCCTTCACGTGGACTTTCTCGCTGGCCAAAAAACCATCAATGCACAGTATTATTCAACTCTCCTGAATGAAAAAGTGAAGCCGGAAATGCGCTCAAAGTGAAGAAAGAGGCAGGATTCAGTTTTCTTCCTCCAAGACGACGCCTGTCCTCACTCTGCCACTTTAACAATGGGGACTCTACCGAAACTGAAGTGGGATGTACTGCCTCATACAGCGTACAGTCCAGACTTAGCTCCGTCTGATTCTCATTTGTTTGGACCAATGAAAGGGGTTTTTAGGAGGTAAGAGATTCCAGAATAATGGTGAGGTCATTGCAGGTGGGCAACGTTGGATACATAAGCCACCGAAAACCTTCTCTGAAAATGGAATTAAGAAGCTTCCAGAAAGTTGGCATAAGTGCACTGCAGTCAACGGGGACTACATTGAAAAGTAGTATGTAAAGCTTTTCCATTGTGTTGTGAATACATTTTTTAGAAATTAATTCTCCTTTAAATTTGAACGTCCCTCTTAGATAAATTGGCGTGAAATGTGGCATAACTGGCTTCTTAGGCTGAGAGCGACTCTCAGTCTCTATCAAAATGGTCGATGGGCATACGTAAGTTGTGTAAATATTTGCATGTACAAAGTTTAACTCCGAATTCCAACCTGTTCTTAAAAGGAGTCGCCAATATGAAATTAAATCCAGAATTGCAATGGAAAATCAGATTTCAACAAGAAGAAGAGTCTTTTCTCCAGCAAATTGGAATTAAATTTAAGGAAGGAACTAGCAGAGAGCTATATTTGGAACATAGCTTTGTATGGTGCTGAAACGTGGACACTTCGGAAAGTGGATCAGAAGTACCTGGGCAGTTTTGAAATGTGGTGCTGGAGAAGAATGGAGATCAGTTGCATCGATCGTTTGAAAAATGAAGAAGTGTTAGGTAGAGTCAAGGAGGACAGGAATATCCTACATACAATAAAAAAGGAGGGCTTAGCTGGATTGGTCACATCTTGCGTAGGACCTGCCTTCTAAGACACGTGATTGAAGGAGAGATAGAGGGAAGGATAGATTTGAAAGGAAGACGAGGAAGAAAGCATAAGCAGTTACTGGATGACCTTAAGGAGAAGAGAAGATACTGGAAATTGAAAGAGGAAGCACTAGATCGCATCTTGTGGTGAACTCGCTTTGAAAGGGGCTACGGACCTGTCGTAAGACAGACTAAAGAATAATGATGAATATGAACCTCTATAAAAATGGAATAAAGCTCGTAGCTGTCCCACAACTGTGAACTACAGGTGTAACCTGCCCATTGAGGCACTTTCGTAAAGTTGCGAATGTCAGCTTCGTCGTGTTTGTCCGTCCGTCCGTATCAAACAATTCGGCACCAGATGGACTAATTTTCGTGGACTTTTTCGTTCGTGACTTATTAAACCCTGTCGAGAGTTTCAAACTCAGTCAGTAGAGGACAAAAGCACCTTTCATGAAGACCTAAGAACTTCTATGATATCTCGATGAATTTTTTCTGCAAGGGGAAACGTTTCTGTTAAGGTTGTAGGGAAAATAAAAATACAGATTTTCATGTCAGATAAATTTTTTCCGAGTAGCGTGCCGTTTGGTAGATAATTATGTAAAAGACGGCAGAACCAGATAGCCATACATCATCGAACACAATATGGCGCGCGAAAAATTTCGATTTACATGCTGGGTAATTAAGGCAAAGATACGTAAAGTAATAATATTTAACAGTTATTGCTTTCGACAGGCTGACATTTGAGAATAAGATGTATTTTGCGTGACGGATAATTAAGACAAGTGTACAGTCATAATATTTAATACTTATTGATTTATACCTCATTATAATTACATAATAACATAGTGCCACACGGTAGATTGTAATTCATTGTCGTGTGACGTAATAATCGACGGCACAAACTTGGTTTTGTGTCTTTCCTTTGCTCTGCAGTTATTGATTTTACCTCGATGCCTTGTACGTGATTCAAAATTAAGGAAAATGAAAACGTGTAATTATAATATTTAGTGTTTATCGCATATATTTAGTAATGTGTTTGTCAATTATATATTATTTATATTATTTGTTTGTCACAAATTTCAAAATATCTCGATGAGCTAAAATTTTGAGGTTATGTGTGAGCACTAAATTCGACGACGACTACGACGACGACGACGACGACGACAACAACAACAACAACAAAATTACGTTAGACGTAGACGTATAAACAAGAAGTTCTTCAAATAAACACAATAAGAGACCCACATAGTAATAACAGTAATAATAATACATTCTAGAATATATGTGTAATTATGAACGGTAACAAAAAGTGTGACCACCGTGCATTAGATAGTGTAGCCATCTTGAAAGCATCGAGGACGCAAAGATCGGAAAGCGCGTCGATGTTGCGTTATACGTGCATTTCGTATATGGTTGTACCTTGCCATTACACGGTCCTCCACTCTCAACGCCCGTACGAATCACCTCACAGTGATATATCGATTCCTCATAGCGTAGCTCAGTGGTTGAGAGAGGAGCCGTGGATAGGCTATATAGCATTGCTGAGGAAAAGAATATGATTTTTAGCAGGAAACTGAAATAGACATTTCCGCTATTTGCATGTTAAAAGCGTCTTGTCTTCTCATATTGCAAATGATACAATGAATCTGCTCGAAAGCGCAGACAAGTTTAACATTTTAAAACACATTTTAAACCCTGGTTCTTTGTAACGCATGCTTTACCTTAACGAAGTTGTGTATTTATTGGCTGACTCTGTGTAGCAGTTTTGTACAATTCTCACAACAAGCAGCGTCTCTTTCTCTAAACATCATGAGTGGGTTGTTCTTTGTAATAAGGGGGCAGTGTGTGGGGTGAATATGATTTTATGCAGACAAAGCTCTTATTAATTAGACGACTGCGTTTCATACTGGTTAATATCTCCGCTTCATGTTCGTAAAATCCAGGACCTAAACCTTGGTTGTGAACTGGTTTCTGTGACCGGAAATATACTTCCTTTTTCCAGTTTTTCAGTTTGAATAGCTTCTTAACATGGTAAACTGGCTCCTGCCACCCACATACCGTCTGATGTGTCATTCCTAGTAATCAGAACGTATTCATCGATATATGACTTCAGCAGTTCCGGAAACGTCGTTAAGCAACAGAATAAATCTTAAAAGTGTGGGGCTTTCTGTTCTGTAATGACACATGCTGCGAAGTAGTTATGAATATGAGCAGCTAATAGCAACAGCGACGCGTGTGATTGAGTTTAACTCACAGAATTCAGCTTTCCCGAAATACTGATATTTTGTGTATCTGACTTCGCATATTCGAAATTTCAAGTTAGTAGATTATGTTGTTTTTGACGAAGAGTCTTTTCAAACTTTCCTCCTTAACATTTCAACGGGCTTCATGCTAGTCAACAAATGATCAGCACCTTTTAATTAACTGCTTGTACTTTTATCTACAGGAAACAGAGGCTCAATATTAACTTTATTTCTTTAGTGTTCTGAACTAGTTTCGACTTTAATAATGCCAGGCATACTTTCATAAAGACAGGTACAATGAAGGGAATAAATAAAAGAATAAGTTTGGGAAACGTATAAATGACACGCCATGAGTGCGGAATCGATGTATAAATTTCTCCTAAGGGGAGACATGGACTACTTTATGATATGCTTGTATATATAAATTATATGAAATTGCAAGGCGTCAAAGTAACGACGGTTTTATCATAAATAGAGTATAAAAAGGGAAGTTACGAAAATGATATAAACAGCAGACATTCTGATGCGAGAACGTCATTCTGACTTCGATGTGTACGTGCCATATGGGTAGCAGATGGTACACATCAGACACCCACGTGGTCACCATTGACATTTAATTATTTGTCTCGCCGTGGGACCAAGACTTGTATCCCAGTGTAGAAGAAATTTATGTAATATGTCTGTAGTCCGGAGGTGACAGCTTGCTTCACGTCGGCGTCAGTTGCAAATCGCTTGCGAACCAGGTGCTTCTTACTGGGTCCAGGGAGATGGGCATCACTGGGCCTCATACTGCAAAACGGACTTGTGACTTCTTGCAGCACTATGGCTGGGAGGTTATAAACCGCGCTCATTCCGGTCCCGATTTCGCGTCCAGCAGTTTCTATCTCCACTGGTTTATTCTGCGGTGGACTGCAAGTCTCGGTGCTGCCACTATGTGACGAAAGCTTAAGTGTAAGTGGAGGTGTGGTGTGTACTGTCTGCTACCCATGTGCCACATACGCATCCAATTCAGTAAATTTCTCGGCATCGTAGAGGGTTTGCCGTACTTTTCGCAACTTGTTTGTAGATTGAGAGTGTCTGAGATCAGAGTGTAGACAGAAGTACTTGAATACAAGAAATAGCAGAAGATAATAAAATTACATAATGAGGAACTTCACATTACGCTCTTTTTTTAATGTCATTATGGTCACTGAATCGAGAAAAGTAAGATAAGCAGGACATGTAGCACGTATTTGGGCTATAAGAAAGCTGTAGAAAATTTTTCGATAGTACAGGATTTGCAGTAACTGGGCATAGGGGGGAATATATTATTAAAATAGATCTTAAAATATATATGGTTTGTAAAGGTGAAGTGGATGTTACACTGTAGATAGAGGCAGAAAATTTCTCCGAAACGTCTGTAATTTATACCAGACAACACGGCTTCGATATGAGAGAATGGTAATATTTTTAGACTGCGTTGATTAGGTGCAGTAAAGTGATTTTTCACTACAGCAGTGAGCTTCAAGTTTTACACGAGGAAGACTTGCTTTGAGCAGGTGAGGGACTGTCAGCTTTTAAAGAAAGACCTTGCGGCATGTAGTTAGTTATGAACATTTGATGATTTCTTTAGGAAGGTGGCATGTCGAGTTTCAGAGATTTCGTGCAGTGGGATTACAGCATAGTGTTCGTACTGTATGTGGTGACGTAATGTAGGCGAAATGAAAATATCAGGTCACTCAATATTTGGCCTCAACCACCGGCCAAACTTTTATGTAGAAGACACAGGCCTGTATGTTTCCAATGGACAGAAATAAATTTTATGTGTTGCACTGGCAGTTTCAATATTTATTTGGCAATTTGGTGTAAAAGAGGGTATTGGTTTGACTTTTCGCCCGGGCTACACGCTTTCTGTACTTAGCCGTTGTTAACCTCTTGAGGTAGGTGCTAGAGTCATGCCTTGAAATAACAAACACTGCTGCTTGTGTATCAATACAGAAACATACGCTTTAATGTATTAGAAGACGCTTTTGAATATTGGTGTTTGATGTCCTTAGGGTTGTCCATATTCAGGTTATGTAACAACAGAACTACATGTGGTTTGGTAGACAGGTTCCGACGCTTTGAATTAACCCGATGACTAACTGTTCACGATAAAAGGGTTATCCTGCCATCTACGTCTAGGTCTCCCAAAGCCTTTTTCCTAGTAACGTCGGCGATTTAGTCTTCGGATGTGACATCCCGTTGTGTTGTCGTAACTCACTATTTTCACTATTTTCAATCTATCCTGGCAAACGCTACGTTTCCGTGTTCATGTATCTGTTCATGGAGAAAGCGTGGCTAGCTAAGGAAATTTTTGTATTACCCATTGCGTTGTGCGTGTATATACTACTTTCAGTCTATACAGACAAACATAAAAACAAAAAATTAGTAACATAGTTATTCAACAAACAATCCAGGCAAACACAGTTACTTTTGCTATAAAACCACTTCTGTTTTTACAAATATTCGCTACATGTTATTTATTGTTATACTTTTTATTAACATAACAACGTTATGTAAGAAAGAGACGTCCTTCAATATTAGTTCCACCTTCGTTTGTATAGTTTTGTAGCAGCTTCGCCTGGCGATGGCCTTATTGGCAGAAATGTGTTACGGATTTTTGTAGAGAGAGAATTGTTTTTTGTACTTAACCCTTTAAAGACGAAGAGTATCTGCTTTATATAAGGACTCAGTGCGTACCGCGCTGTGAACACTCTCCACTTCGGTTATAAAAACCAGTCTCTTAATGTTTTATAAGGCAAAAGTTGCTGTTTGTTCTGAGATCCGTACAAAGCACATAAACGCAATGTGGGCACCACGTAGAATTTTTTAATGTTAAACCTGGTGGTACGTAAAGTTACCGCTAGGCTTTAAAAGGTTAAAATAGTTGCGTTTGATTGGATTGCTTATGGAATAATTGGTACTTTTAGATTGCGGTCTTTGTCTGGCGTGTGAGGCAGTGCAATTTGGTGCCTACATTTCGGGTAAATGAGTCTCTTCCCTCTTCAAGGCAGATGGAAGAGTAAGTTTTTCCGACATGCTGGTATCTGTCTACCACGCTGCACGGCCTTACATAGCAGAAGCCAGTAATCTTGGTACTCACCGCTGTGATGGCCTCAAAGCTTACGTTTCCCTTTCATGTTTTATTACCGTCAGTTAACGTCTGGCTATAGTGGATTACTTAGCTACGTTTAGAGTTTTCTAAAGCTTTGTGTACACGTTTTCATTTTTGTCATTTTGTTGAGTGCAGTAAATGGATGTGAGTTGTTGTGGGTTGATTGATGTGGTGTATATGGGACTTGAACATGAATTTGAAGAACCGTAGTTGGGGAATATTAAAATAACGGACATGGTTGTTGAACTCCATTGCTATAAAGGACAAAAATCTCTCTCCAGGCTATAAATGCACTCTAGCAATAGAGTTGTTCACAGGAGCTTTGCCTTCCAGTTGCCACGTGGGGTTCGGCTTTTTGTCTTGTGTTTTAATAACGCAATAGGCGACCAACGAGACGTAAGAAGGTTTCTTCGTGAGGTAATAATCTCGCGGGTACTTAAGTTACCCACCGTTTATGAAAACCGAACTTCTACTTACCGCGCGTTTTTAGACTTCAGTCGCCATTAAAACGCCTTTAACCAACCAACCAACCAACCAACCAACCAACCCACCAACCAACCAACCAACCAACCAACCAATCAACCAACCAACCAACCAACCAACCAACCAACCAACCAACCAACCAACCAATCAACCAACCAACCAACCGACCGACCGACCGACCGACCGACCGACCGACCGACCGCCTGCCTGCCTGCGTGCCTGCCTGCCTGCCTGACTGACTGACTGACTGACTGACTGACTGACTGACTGACCAACCAACCAACCAACCAACCGACCGACCGACCGACCGACCGACCGACCGACCGACCGACCGACCGACCGACCGACCGACCGACCGACCGACCGACCGACCGACCGACCGCCCGCCCGCCCGCCCGCCCGCCTGACCGACCGACCGAACGGCCAACTAACTAACTAACTAACTAACTAACTAACTAACTAACTAACTAACTAACTAACTAACTAACTAAACTACGTCGAATTAATATTGTGCATCTTTTGGTGCTGAGAGTGTATTAATTTGATTAATGGTCAGTAATTAGAAACGCAGATAAACTGTCATAAGGCTTGGCGTTTCGTGTGCGGCCCTTCTTCGTCTGTTTGCTACATATCCTACATTTCGTAATTCACTGTTTCTATGTTGACGTAGTCCAGACCTTTCGGCAGTGCTGCGTGTAGTAATGCCAGGTGCATGCTTTGCGTTGTGCCTGCAGTAAGTTTTGGACGACGAGCGCTCTTGTAGGTGTAAACCACAGACTTACTGTGAACTCGGTGTGTGAGTTGTGTTACTGCATGTATCTGGCGCAACGAGGTAGCGGGAACTGAATTAAGAACGCATAAAACACAAACGCCAAATCGAGTGACATCTATTTTATTTCTTCAAAGAATTGCGTTTTATAACATTTGATTTCAATTTATGTAAGACATGCTTTGCTACTTCACTAATTTTTGGAGAGATACGTATTTGCCCGATGATGGGAGCTGCTGCCGAAACATGTAGCCGATTTGTGGTATAAGGGAACGTTGACATACGATAGTGTGTTTCACTGAGCATTTTGTGAAAAACGAAGTGTACGACTTGAGGCTAAATAAACTCGTACATTAACCCTCTAAAGACGAAGCGTATCTGTTTTATATAAGGACTCAGTGCGTACCGCGTTGTAAACACTCTCCACTTCGGTTATAAAAACCAATCTCTTAATGTTTTATAAGGCAAAAGTTGCTGTTTGTTCTGAGATCCGTACAAAACACATAAACGCAATGTGGGCACCACGTAGAATTTTTTAATATTAAACCGGGTCGTATGTAAAGTTACCGCTAGGCTTTAAAAGGTTAAGTAGCTTGTATTCACCATGTTACCCCAATGGACGGAACAGACACCTAGCGACGCTGAGTACGGCAACTCTCCTACACCTTACTAGTGTGAAAACAAGGGCAAGATTCTGTGGAATATCTAAACAATACCTTAGTGTTGGCCAGGTCTTCTTCCCCTAAAATGATAATATGCACTTCCTATGGTGGATGGTGGCTGATGCAACTTGTAATTTTACACACACACACAAAACTTAGTCTTGTGGATGTATTTACAAACTTACATTTTCCATGCCTCTCCAAAGGAAAAGCTAGTCAAATATGAAACTGTCTATCGGGCATCTTCTTGGAAGCGTGTAGGAGGGCGTGGTCTGTACTACACGTTAACCCTTTAAAGACGGAGCGTATCTGTTTTATATAAGGACTCAGTGCGTACCGCGCTGTAAACACTCTCCACTTCGGTTATAAAAACCAATCTCTTAATGTTTTATAAGGCAAAAGTTGCTGTTTGTTCTGAGATCCGTACAAAACATATAAACGCAATGTGGGCACCTAGTAGAATTTTTTAATGTTAAACCTGTCGTATGTAAAGTTACCGCTAGGCTTTAAAAGGTTAATATGATTCTGCAGAATCAAATATAATATGCAGTAAGTGGCCAAATCGCTGCAGCAACTCTGCTGTAACAGCCGTTTGTGACATAGTTAGTTGTTCCAAGATGATGGGGTTACAAAGCAGGCTTTGTTCTATTGTCTCATGGAGAAGGGCGCCTGATAAGGACTACAACCCTCTTAACAGTTGCTAATGTACATCAATTGAACTCAACAAGTAGCATCAGCTGTTGTGGGGCAGTGCTAGGCTGGAGGCGTTTACTCCGTACACATGTATTTAGTTTGGACCAATTCGGTGTTACATTCTGGCAGTTGTGTTGTTTCACATAAAGTATTTTACATCAGCCTAGCGCATTATCGCTTTTTTCGTCAAAATTAAGGGCTTTTGAACAAATGACGAGATTAGGGCTAAATATTTCTTCTAGTGTGGCAATTAGTGGATACTGACGAAAATGGTAATGAAACTTGCAGTTGAATTTCTGGACTGGTTGAGCGACCATTCCTTTTTCATGAACCATGTTCCGATGAGGTGAGCTAGTTTGAGTTTTGCGAAGTGATTGGATTATGGTACTGTATCAGAACAAATTTTTTATTTAAAATGGCTCGACAGCCCTAGTGGGCCTAGGACTATTGTCGAGGCTTTGCGATCACACTCAGACACACGCCACGCTCGGTAGAACACCCCTGGACGAGTGATCAGCCCATCACAGAGACCTTTGCCTGACAACCACAACACTCACAAGAGACAGATATCCATGCCTCCGGCGGGATTCGAACCCGCAATCCCAGCAAGCGAGCGGCCGCAGATTCACGCCTTAGACCGTGCAGCCACTGGGATCGGCATAAGAACAAACTGCTGGGGAAAATATTTGTACCTTAGATGAAGTCGGGCTAACAAGTATTCTTGATCAGCTGGGTGACTATCAGCTTTCAGGCGCGGTCGAGAAATTGCTAAAAGCGACTATTATCTTCGTCGTTTCTCTGTGTATCTGTCTGTCCGTCTGTTCGCCTGCTTGAAATAACTCGCCCCCCACTGGACGGACGTTCATGAATTCTTACATTTGAGGATTTTTCGAAAATCTTTGGAGAAAGTTCAAGTTTTATTAGACTCTGACAAGAATTACGGGTACTTTACATGGAGACCAATGTATATTTATTATATCGGCCTGAATTTTTGTTAGAATGAGAACTGTATTAGACAAATTTGTAGAGAATGTCAAAACACGCATTTTATATTCAAGAACTTTTTTTTCCGAAAATCGTGCCGTTTATGAAATAACCTGGAAAACTATGATAGAGTCAGACAGGCCACAGATGACACATAAAACGACGCTGGATAGGTGCGATTTGCATGTCGGATAACTAAGGGAAGAATGCAGTCACGCTGTTATAGCATTTAATACTTAATGCTGTTCCTCCGCAAAAATGGTTATGTGAATCCGCCTCGACGTTACGTTATACGTACATTGTTTGCTTTCTCTTCCATTGAATTGTTAAATTAAGTATAATATTTCTATGATGGTTAAATTAAGGAGGATGAAATCCACTGGTCATATAGCATGCACAAGGACCTGTAAAGATGATCGCATTGTGTTTAGGACAACTGACAGGGGCAGGGACTCAGAAGGCACTGTTGTTCGGCGTCTTGTTTTTTTAACGTAAGGGGCGAACAACGTACGCTGAATTATCTTTCGATTTGGTCTGCCTCTGCAAGTCGTTGGGGGGGTAAAAATTACTGCTTTACATGTGGTAGTATCGAGTTTAAACTTTATGCAGAATCTATCCTCTTTGGTTTCATTGACGTTGCCCTGCGGCCAAGTTCTCAATGTGCCTATGTTGTGATGAGTCACTTACACAATATGTGAATTAAGCCTAATTTTTTCTGTGTTTTTTCCGCTTTTCAAGATTTGTCTTTCTGTCTTTCTTACCTTTTTTATGTTTCGTTTGTTTTACTTTTCAGAAACAAAAGGAAAAGAAAGAAACTGTAAGAACAAATAAACATGACTTCAAATGTCAATCCAGCTTACTGTTCTTTTGGTTGATTTTTTTCCCACCTTTGCTTTTATTCACTTCTTGAAGGAAGCTCATATAACCGGATGATAGTACAATGTGCGTTCCCCCCCGCCCCGTTTCTGCACACTTCACAATCACGCTATTTAATGCATATAATTACGTACCGTCTCATGTGCAATTTACGGTTGGTAGCAGATTCCTGTTCACGTGTTACGTAGGAACATTTTTCAAACTCTCTTGCGTCAGTAATTTAGTACTGTAATGAATACAAGGCATGAAGTTAGTCGAATACATTTATTTTTAGTGCCTCGTGCAGAATTTCCACCCTATTCCTTGCTTAATTTGAAGCAAATTAAAAATGAATCGCTGTGTTTTTCTAACTCACACACTTGTCTAATTGATGTGAACATGTGTGTTATATTCAATTGCAGGTTGTGTTTGACGGCAAGTGGCCCAGCGCATGATTTAACTATGCCGAGGAATGTACACACGACTGTGATGGACTGGGTAAGTGACAGTAAATTATATGATTTTAACCTCTGCAGATATTTTAAGTATATTTGTTTCCCTCTCTGCCTGTGTAGAAGTTCCTAATTGATAAAACTTTAAAGCAGCTGCTGAGAAATCTCATTTCATTTAATAGTAAACAGTATTTAACTTATTACTACCGGAGTATTATACAGCATGTCCATGAATTCCGGGTAGAATTTGAGTAATGAAGTTAGAAGAATGACTCCACGTAATCTGGAAAGTCCTTCCTCAAGACAGTTGATTATTTTGTTCTGAGCACCGATATGGACAGTATGAATGTAGAACTAATTCAGGGCTGTATAGTTTTTTGAAAAATCTACTGCGACCCAGCTTAAGATTCTAGACGCCAGAACGATGACATAAATCAAATTCCGCAATGAAGACCCACAAATATTGAGCTCCAACATAAAGACCTTTTCCTTTGCGCGGGCGACCTGGTGCCTGGGATTTGTGCGTCCGTGAGCTATGTGTTTATGTTTTTAGTAAGAAGTATACCCATGATTATAGGATTTCATTATTCATCCTAAATCGCTTTGATTTTAACAAGATAAATAGACACTTTCTGTACACTACATATTTCTCTAATGATTCGTCATATATGTAAAACATACACGTATAAGGGGCAGGTGGGCGAAAATACTCGTATGTCGAAGGAGTTTCTTAGTACTTGTTCACATGAAATTCTTTCTTTGTTGAACATGAATTCGTACACCTCAAAGTTTCTGCAGCAAAAGTGGTTGAAGAAATATTAAATTTTATCTTCATATGAAGTAGGCTCTAAAATTGATGGATACTAAATTGTTGTAGACCCTGAACAACAGGTTAAGCTAAATACCGAGCAATTTCGGAGATTGCATATGCTGCAGAGTAAACTTTTACTTCAAATTACCTACTTTGTGCAACAGTGCATGAAAAATTAGAAGCCAAGCAGTTACTGCGGAGCTAACGTATTGGGTGTTACGAAACAAGCACGGGATTGGATAGTCGGACGATGCTGCTGATGCTCTGCACTATGAACTTTTGCGCTGTACTCACACTTCGGCCTCAGTGTTTGCTGTTGCTGCCTGGTTATTGCAAAGGCTTTATCGACCTCAAACCGAGCCTACAGGCTGCACAAAAGTGTCTTTTCCGGTCCAAGTGACAAACTGTATGGTCCAAAAGCTCCGTTAACCTTTTAAAGCCTAGCGGTAACTTTACATACCACCAGGTTTAATATTCACAAATTCTACGTGGTGCCCACATTGCGTTTATGTGTTTTGTACGGATCTCAGAACAAACAGCAACTTTTGCCTTATAAAACATTAAGAGACTGGTTTTTATAACCGAAGTGGAGAGTGTTTACAGCGCGGTACGCACTGAGTCCTTATATAAAACAGATACGCTGCGTCTTTAAAGGGTTAATTCCGACTACCCGATAGTGGTCCGTTTCGAATAAACTGTACCCTTAGGTGACACCGACCACACGTACTTGTATGAGCAGCCAAGTGATATTTTTACGTGTACAGTTGCACCCGATCCGAGTCCCTGATTTCATTTGCTCTTACAAGGAGGGCCATTTGTTTACTTATATTGTGTACTGTTTGGCGTCGGTAATAACACCAACAAGTTGATATACCATGTACCTGGAGCTTGATTTTTACAGTTTGTGACAGGTTTGTTCATGATGTGAGTATAAAATTTTGTCACGGTAACAGGATAGTTGACTTTGCTGGCGTGTGCTTCTAGGGCAGAAGGAATTTCCAAGGAACGTCCCGGTTTTCTTAGTTCCCATCCTGTGCTGATGTCCACCCGATACACCTTCGAAAATGTTCTCTATCGTAGCTGCACTGGCCCTCTCCCCTCTGTCCCTACACTCACTCACTCACTCACTCACTCACTCACTCACTCTCTCTCTCTCTCTCTCTCTCTCTCTCTCTCCATTGAACCCGAAGGTTCATTACCGCATTCACAAGCGGCCGCCACATGTCCCTGTTCTAAGCCGGAGCAATCCAGTCCATGCCACTTCTTGAAGATTCATTTTCATATGATTCTTCCATGTACGCCTAGGTTCTCCGAGTGGTCTCTCTCCATCAGATGTCCCCACCAAAATCCTGTATGCACATCTTCTCTCGCTAATACATGCAACATTCCCTGTCAATCTTATTATTCTTGATTTGATCATTCGAATAATATTTGGTGATGAGTACAGAGCTTTAAGCTCCTCGTTATGTAGTCTTATCCACCGCCGTGTCACCTCTCTCTCGTAGGCCCAAATATCCACCTTAGCACCCTGTTCTCGAACACCCTCAGCCTTTGTTCCTCCCTCAATGGGAGAGACCAAGCTTTATGCCCACACAAAACAACAGGCAAAATTACAGTTCTGTGTGTCTCGATCTTTATATTTTTGGATAACAAACTGGAAGACAATATATTCTGCGCCGAATGATAGCAAGCATTCCCTGACTTCAGTCTGCTCTTAATTTTTTTCGTGATTGTAACTTTTGCTTGTTATAGTTGTTGCCAAATATCTAAAGTGTTCCACCTTTTCAAAATAGTTAGTTGTATATACACAGACACAAATCCCCGACGAATGACCGCTGTTTCTTTACCGCAATTTGTGGCCGCGTGTCGAGGGTGGAGGTAACTCGACTTACTCTATAGTTGGGAATTTCTGTTCGCCGATTTTCGTCGGCGCTAGGTGAAGGTGTCGAGTTAAGAGAGTCTGTTCACCCGGTGTAGATTCTTAATTGCTCACTTATTTGGTGCTTCCTATGGTCAAATATTTTCCTGGACAAATTAATTTCAAACGCTAGTAATTTATGTAAGTTGTTTGCTTCTAGGTTTTGAGTCCATGTAGTCAGATAAGCGGTTATGACAGTTGGAAGGCACACTACCTGTAACTTGTTCCTACCTAAGTATGGAAACAATATGTTCCTCTAAAAGTTAATAACCACATACAAGACACGAGGGAATCATAACACGGAAGACACCTTCGCCATTTCTGAAACCTCAGCTCTCGTACTTTCAATTTACGTTTCCTGCTGAGGGCTAGGGGCAGAAATGTCTGTGGCGGAATTGTGACAAGGCCACTGGCCGATCGGGGTTTGCTTGGGGACGTGAGAAAGAGAATTCTTCTCTTCTCCAGAGAGTTCGGAACGGTTGTGGAGTGCAGCCGGTATCCTATCCACAGATGGTGGTGGGAGGAGTTGTTTCTGTCTCTGAGAAAAGCTGCTGTGATCTGAAACTGACCACTAAGCTTTATCTAGTGTCAAAGTTAAGAATACGTGAATGTGTGACATCACCCTCTTATGTGCCTTCACGGCGTCGTGCTTAATTAAGCACAGGGGTAATTTTTCGCGGTAATTTCTCCCACAAATCAGAAAATACGCCGTATGACTCTACAGCAAAAGATGCAAAGGATGAAGTGTATGTCACATTTTTAACACTAACAGGACGATAATAGATTTTAACTGAAACGTGAGAACGTTTTTTGTGAACTTGTTATGCTCCTAATTTTATAATAAATGTGACTGTTTTCTAATCACCTGTAAATGCACACAATATGGCTGTCATTTTAATTTATTTGCCACATGAGGCGCTGCACGGTGATCTCTGCCTATCGATTACAATGGGCGGGGCTTCCTCATTGCCTAGAAATAGGTCGGCAAGATAGTACAATTCATTTGCTGTTAATTTATTACTTATGAGCCTTTGAGGGTGGGGATGGGGACTGGATATGATCACAAAGATTTCGATATTACACTCTCTCTGTGTAGTCAGACCGTAACGTATGTGTGACTGAGAATTTTTTAATTTTTATACCAGTGGTATGTATTCGTATCATCTGCTTTAGCATTCAGAACTCTCAAATTTCTCTCACAGAGTTTTTTATGTGAGTCTCGGAATAAATTACTCGGTCTTTGTAATAGTGATGCACCTTGTTTTCTTGCAGGTAGGGCTTAATTTTTAAATATTATTTACATATTTTTTTTTTTAATTTCGTACTCCCTGTATGAGGAGTTGAAATGGGCAGAGGCTGAGAAATTTAACTGAGCCATGGTGGTTTTTCGCCCAAAACAAAGAGCCTCTGGCGTCCCTTTCCTCTATTCTTCGACTATTTCTTTAAATCTCCCTACTTCTCTCTCGAACGGTAGAAGTATCTTAGCGTTCTTTTACGATATTTCATTATTTAAGGGTTGGAAATGTAGGAGATTTTATGATGTGAGATTTGAGGTTTTCACTGCGGTGACATTAAAGAATACGATCAGGTAGAAGTGTTTGATTTAACGAAACTGTCCATTTCTAAGATTATATATCTTCTGAGTTTGGATGAATGAAATGCGAGTGCGGAGTGTTGCTGGAATGATACTGATGGGGCGAAACCGACGTACGTGGAGAAAAACCTTTTCCAGTGCCACTTTGTCCACCACAAATCCTTTCTGTTCGAGAATGATGTCTTGTGGGACGTGGCACTCTGATACATTGTACTAAATGAAAAAGCGTCGCATCCTAGAATACATTATTACTAGCGGGTTACTGGCCCACGAAATATCTTATGTATCTGTGCCGGTGGGATTATTCATACCACAAAACATATCGTGCTTGCTATTTTAATGAGCTTAGCCACGTAACTATAATGTGATGTTCTGTATTCTTACTAATTACACGCTACAGTGGGGTGTACATTAAACCAAGGAAAGGAGCGATATGAATAAATTAAAGCTGTCTCAGTTGTATTTGCTTATCTCTGTCTTTAATTCAGATATCAAGTAAACTTTGGGAAGAAACGGAAGTTTAACAGGCGAGATGTGGAATGTGTAAGAGAGAAGAAGGAATGTAGGCGGAAAAGGCAGACGAGTACAATACAATTAAAAACAAAGTCACATTAATGATATTAAAACATTTAGAACAGCTAAGCTCTCTGGGGACGAAGAAATGTCTGTTGAGTAGCTGTAAAATATGTTACATGCAAAGAAGGTGATATAAATAATTTAGTTACATTGCAATGAGTAGAGACGTAACTGAGATAAAAAATATAAGAAATCTGTACAGAATTACAATGGGTGGGGTTTCTTCCTTGCATAAATTCCGGTATTTGACACAGCACGATATATTTTCTGTTAATTTATTATAATAAACTCTTTCCCTCAGTGATGAGAAATAATTAATTTTCATTCCTGAGAGGAAGGAGGTTAGGACCGGATTTTATTTCCCAGTATTGGATGATACTGCTGTGTGAATATTTACTTCGTGACACAGATATGACATACGTCGAGTGTCTTTTGTTTTTTAAGCCTCTAATGCACAGTGATGAATATGCCTTCCACTTGCTTCAGTATTCAAAGCTCTTTGTACTTCCGCCACAGTTTATTTACGTGTTACGTGTAAATGTCAGAACAGACAACACTTTTTGATTAAATTCTTAGTGTCTGTAATACAGACACAGCTGTGGTACCGGCACAGTAACCGGTTTGAAGTGGCAGAGCTAAGAAGCTCTGTCTAACCACGCTGCTATTACTGAAAGTCTAATATAAATCCCGTATAGTTTGAAGAGGGAAGTAAGGCAAGTTAATATTAAAAGAGAAGTACCAAATTTTGATTGGAATCCGTGAAGCTGAGGTAGTACACTAGAAGAGATAAGCGAAAAGAGAAGGGTAGTACTGATATAAATCTTAAGGTGTCAGGATGTTTATGGTAGAATCCAAAGCGAGTGTTTTTATGAACGCGCTACTGAAATTCCGCCATGTTTATACACCGGGGGTTTCTTGATCAGCTGAGAGGCTATAAGCTGAAGAAAGTAAAACTTCTGCGCGGTGGAATCAGCAAATATTGACCATTTAAAGACGGAGTGTAATCTGTTTTATATAAGAACTCAGTGCATACCACGTAGTAAACACTCTCCACCTCGGTTATAAAAACCAGTCGCTTAATGATGTATAAGGTAAAAGTTGCTGTTTATTCTGAGATCCGTACAAAACACATAAACACAATGTGAGCACCATGCATTTTTTTGTCGTTAAACCTGCTGGTACGTAAAGTTACCGCTAGGCTTTAAAAGGTTAAGACGGTTGGTGGCCGGCTTTTCACCGCAGACGATCGGATTCAGACAGGGGATAGCCCAGATGCAAACTGTGTTTGACAAACTGGCAGTGGGAAAGTATTTTCCTCAAGCAGTTCTGTATTTCCCATTCAGTTACCTTTCCATTAGTACTCGATGCTAATCTAGAATTAGGACTACCACAACAGGCCAATTTGATGTTGCGGGTAGAAGACACTCAGTCTTAGCCCATTGCTAGAACTGAAAAAAAAGTTGTAACATTGTGTGGGCCTTAAATTGCAATTATCAGTTGTATCAGCGCTGTCTAACATTACGTGGGTGGTTGAAATATTGGCTGCGGATAGGTCTATGTGACCTGTACTAAACCGTCTTAGGATCGTGTCCATGGCAAGCTTGATATTAGCTGAGATGATCCTTTGGTTTATGTTATTAGATTTCATTAGTTTGCAAGATTTATCTTAGGGCAGTGGGTTTTGAGGAGGGGAGGTGGATGAAGCTGGCTCAGGGTCGTGTGCAGTGGCAGTTCTTTTGTTAGCGATGTTGAACCTTCCGATTAGACTACCAAAGGAGTTAGTCAATAAGCCGCATTTTTCTGTAGTTTATCGGACGTGGCTCAAACGACAAGATAAACGAATGCAAAATAACCATTGTCGTCAATTCTGTGTATTTAAATAGGGAATAAAAAATTGTTTTCTCTGTTCACTTTTTTCATTAATTTTACCAGAAATATTACATGCGATTCTCTGCGAAGCGTATCTGCGTTTGTGTGTATGGGCTATTATTTGAACATTTGAAGAGGCCATGCCTTGTTTACGTTAGATTGTTTATGCAATTGGAAGCTATTTCCAGGCAAATGTTTCAGTGAGCTGTACCCATGTGCATAGTTCGAAGCTTTCGCCTAAGTAGTGTGGGGTTCAGAGGCGGGATTTTGTAGTCCATTACGGTGCACGTTCTTGGACCCGTAATACAATGGAAGTTTGTGTCCCAAGTATGATTTTGTGACATTAAAACGCACACACTTAAAAGGAACACGTATAGTACGCTTAAACACTCTATATCTATAAGATCAACGACATCACACCCACCTTCTTTGACCGGGATATTATTAAAAACCGTACTGATACAATGTAAATATATGCTATATTTTTATTAGTCTTACGAATATAGAGTGCAATCCCATTAACATGCACAGAAAAAAGTAACCTAAATATGAACACGATGTGACCTTAATCGTTCGTGTATCAGTTACCAGCATGAGGGAATATAAAGTCGCTGTATGCGTTAAACTGCTAAAAAAACTGTTGACTTAGATAGCTTTATGCACTACGAAACAGAAGAAACATGAGAAAGGAAATGATTTTGAATACGTATGCGGCCATACATAATTCAAAACGTGTCCGTACTCTTTGGGAAGCGCATGTAAGCGCCTCAGATCTTACAACTGGGGATTCTGCATTTTTCAAAATCAGGAATGGAAGATGAATCTCCAATCCAAATGCACAAGTTTTATGACACTTCTGTATCTGTTTGTAAGACAGTACTGTACAGTTATGTGCATCGAACATCTTCACTTGCAAGGCACATACAAAATTGAACTTCTTACACGGTAACGTTATTGCATTGTTTGTGGACAGACTAAAGCTGTTTCAGCGTCCCTGCTCATCAAAGTCTTGTGTCAATCACGACGTAGAAGTTAGGAAGTTATCAGGTATTGTTTTCAAGATAATTCAGTCATTCTTAAGCCAGTAAGAAATTCAAACATGCTGGGTTAATAATTTAGCATGAACTGTTTTTACCATAAGAATAATGCGTCTCATGATTCTCCATGAGACAACATTGGAACATATGGTCGGTTTCAGTCGCACTGCCGTCTTCAGAGCTGTGCTGTCGGAGTCAGAGTCAGAGTCGGAAGGAATTTTGGATGGAATCAGAGTCGGTGAAAGTGAACCGACTCCGACCGCGATATAAAATCTTAAATAGATACTATCTACAACAACCATTACACTGATACTTAAATGTAGGTTATAAGTCTGAAAAGTAGCCTCACGATTCACGTGGTGGTGATGAAATGTCTTATGATAATATTTATCACTTTAGTAGGTTTACCATTATTATATAATACATATTGAGCTTTAGTGAAGGAATAGGAGTAGGAGTAGGAGTAGGAGTCGGAATCGGAGATTTAAAAATTGAGGAGTCGAAGTCGAAGGTGTTATGTACCGACGCCACAGGCCTGGCTGTCACAGTGGAAAGAAACTTTATGTTAGCGAGTGACACTAATGAGAAATTAAGAAACATAACACGTGGTGACTTGTACGAGAGGCACTTATTTCCCTGTAAAGCAGCATCTAACAGTATTATTTTCAGATACAAATGCGTTATTTGTTTGTAATGGTTGCTATGAAAGTGTAAAACACTGAAATGATTCAGTAAAAAGTTCTCGGGGTGAAATGATGGTTACTGGGTTCACCATACAGGGTAAGTCCTTCAGCACACCGAGTTTGCTTCCGTATGGTTTTCTAATCAGAATACAGGCTTGTACAAAAGGAATTGAACACTTTAAAAAATTTATTCGTCATTAATTGTCATATGAATATCTAGTGGGATATGTCAAAGACCTCGTGTTCACACTGTCTCTTCCACGCAACCTTGAGGAAATTAAGGAATGCATTGTGGCTGCCGTATCAGCCCTCGATGCTGATATGCTGCAAAAGGTCTGTGATGAATCCGACTACAGGGCTGACGTGTACCATGTAACGCGATGGACGCATATTGAGAATTTGTGAGATTAAGAAAAGACTGTGCAAGGTTCTTCACAGATTGTTTTAGATTACGTGTTCGTATGACACTTAGTTACTGAGTAATAAATTTTTGAATGTGTTCAGCTCTTTTTGAATCATTCTGTATATGGTACCCTCAACAGTATCTCGGACAGACCATGTCAGTATTATATTGATTTGTTTATTTTTTCTTTTATTCTTGATTTATTCAACTACGCTGTCGCTATTTCACACTACAATGTATATAGCCTCGAATAGAAGAACGATTATGAATATTACTTTGCGAGAATCTTAAATAACGGACCGTAGTTTCATTTGAGGTAGTTTTCCTTGCGTTCGTATAGGCTGAGAAAGAAAATCTATTAAGATTCTCAGAGTAGTCGGTGTTTGGACTGAGCTTTTTGATAACCGTACGTACCGAGTACGAAATAAGCTGCGAAAATCAGGTAAACACTTAATCCGTGTCTTTTTCATAGATCGAGTACTTACGTCGTGTAAAATTTCTTCATACAAAATGAAAACAGCGATGCAGCAACCAAAGCCTCTGTTGTTGATTACATACCTGTAAATAAAACAGATGGCGTTAGTTTATTTTATCCTTCACAAAGTGTTTATTTTTGTGTTTAAATAACCCAACTTCTGTAGGGATTTGGACCGCATATACACTTAGGTCATATTCCACCTTTTCAATATCTGCTGCAGATCATATTGGCTCTTTAAACAATAGCTGTAAGCATATCTACCACCTTTAACATTGAATGCTACTGCATTTTTTAATAGTGCGTCTATCTGTCTCACACGAAAAACAGTGATTATATTCCTAGATTGCTAAACCTGCTGGTCTTTGTAAGGGAGGAGAGTTTATTGTGAGGTATGATCTGGGTTTTGTGTATTTGATACATGTAATATTTGCATTGAAAGGTTAGGATATATAATTGGTATGACAGTAAAAGTTCTATCCAAATTGCCTAATAATTTAAATAATCAAATTAAAAAGCTGAAAACCACACTTAAAAAGTAAACTTATTACTGAAGATTTGTAGATGAATTTCCTGAGAACCAGATGTGGTCTTTATACTGGCGTGATTCCGTCGTAAAAAATTGTCATTTGTCAGATTGTGTTCATTTCCGTATTGCAGTAGAAGTTTTGAAAAGCACTAAGATTAAATTATGTAAAATACATTTTTGGATTCATGCACAGCGTCATAGTGCACCATTTTAATTACGTAACCTTCTTTATTTACAACAAATTTTCTTACACACATCGGTCATTTTTTGGTCTGTAGTGAATGTTTTTGCTGTAGATAAGTATATCATAAGTTCCACGGTTTTTTGCACCACATACATATAAAATAAATAAAAAACACGTAAATGTCTTTACGTTTTGATGTGAGTGCTTTGTTGGTACCAGGCAGATTGCAAAATTGTTCGGAGTTAATGATCCTAATGTTTTGATTTAAATGAATTTTTCTGCGGAAAAGACGTTATGTTTTGCGTTCTGTTATTCACCACTTACGCAGACCGCTTTTCTTTTTAAGATTTCTACGTGGCCTAACAAGCTTCCCGCAGAAAGAATTCTGTGAATTTAACGTCGGTTTGTGTGTACTCATACGGGATGTGGGAGATTTGTCGTTGTGGTTATCAGTATTCCGAAGATACGTGAAATAGTATTAGACTTTTTCCAGTTATTTATTTATTAATTTTATTTATTTTTTAATTTTAAGCGTGGAAAATATTTAGATTGGATTTTGGTATTTTAAAGTTATATTAGCAATAAGGTTACAGCATTAGCCAACTGAGGCCCCAGAAAAAGTCCTACGCATGTACCCCTTTACACCTCTCTCCTTCTGCTATATTTCCACTCCACTATTCTTCCTGTATTTCCCTTAAGCCGTCTAACCAATGTTTTAAATCAAATGTTGGTTGTGGTAACCACGTGTTAATCTTTTATAACAAAAAGCGCCTTGGGCTTATTGAATTGGGCCAGGGGGTTACAGAGGAATGCAGTAGTAGGTGCCGAGGGGAAGCCTCGAGCGTCATGGTGTCTATAGTCCGTGGTATGTGGCCTCTGTGCACCACCTTTTGTGAGAGATGTGTAGTTTCCAGAGCGGCCTAGGTGTGGATTCAGATCTGCGAAGACATGAATCCTTATCACTGGCTTAGTAGTTCGCGACGTTTCGAAGGAACGTAGTTTCTACATCTCGAAGACTCAAGGAATCCAAGCCTTGGTCTCCTTGACACTTCAAGCGTCTCATCCCAGGCGACGTGAATCATCATTTTCCATGAGGTCTTTAAAGAAACTCAGACCCTACATGCAGGGGATGAATATATCTACCATACTGCTTTTCTCTGTTGTAGCAGAAGGCACTCAGACTTTATAGATTCGGTAGAAGCATATCTCATAAGAAAGGTTTTCTGCGACGCGGCGCCGTGTATTCTGTCGTGTAGGAAACGACGTCTCAGAGGAATATGCTGCCACCACCATCAGCATAAACAGTGTAGGCAGAAGTTTTCTCTGAAACGTCGGTACATGTTTACAATATGTCAAAAGCCATTAACCTTCATAACCCTACTGATAGAATTTACAATCTCACAATTAGTTATATTCCCTGCGGGATCAGGATGATGGATTCTTTCACCAGCTGGCAATGAGTTCAAGAGGAAAACGTTACTGTCTTCTGGGTTGCAGCATGATGTAGATGGAAACTAAATTTTGGGGAAGAACATGCATGCGAAAATTTGGTGGTCACCTACAATACTGCACGGTGGCAGGCAGTTAAGAAAACAACAGTGTTAACCCTCACAACCGTAAAAACATCACGACTTGGAGGCTGTGAAAGATCTTCCTCTCTGAATAAGACATCAAATAAGTTCACTCTAGAAGTGTTTGGCTGTAGTGGTTACAGTGAACAGTCGATAGTCGCTGTAACAGCATGGCGAGTGTCCCGCGTGCTGCTGTTTGGTTAGAACATCAAAGTTTATGCGGGTAGCATGAAAAGGGTTCTTTTAACTTAATGATTTATTTACCGACGCTGTCAGTATCTAGACGACATCGAAGGTAGATGGCTGAGTGTTAGTATGTAGCACTGGCGGAGATGTGGCACGGCTCAAACAGTGTAACATTAAAAATTCTGCATTACACCAATGCAGTTTGTTGATCTGTTTTGTATGTTTTTTGCATTAAGCAGCAATTACTTTCAATTGGTTTTTGGGCGCTTTTGCAAAATTGCGAAAACAACTATTAGCATCGTCATGTCTACCTGCCTGCCTGCGTGCCTGTCTGCCTGCCTGCCTGCCTGCCTGCCTGCCTGTCTGTCTGTCTGTCTGCTTGCCTGCCTGCCTGCCTGCCTCTCTGTCTGTCTGTCTGTCCGTCCGTCCGTCCGTCAGTCCGTCCTTCTGTCCGCATGGAACAACTAGCCTCCCACGAGACAGATTTTCATGAAATTTTGTATTTGAGTGTTTTTCGAATATTTGCCGAAAAAATTAAATTTTCATTAATATCTAACAAGAGTAACGGGTAGGCCTACTTTACATGAAGACATATATACGTGTGTGATATCTTACTGAATTCGTCTTAGAATGGGAAATGTTTCAGACAAAGGTGCAGAGAAACTCAGCGCACATATTTTGTGTTCAATAAGGTTTTTTGCTCGAAAATTGTTGCATCTATGAGATATGTGGAAAAATATGGTAGAGTCAGGCAGGCCACAAATGACACTACAATACGGCGCATGCGTTTTTCATGCTGGATAAAGAAGGTTGCAGACACAAACTCGGAATGTGTAGTACTTAACTGCTTTTCCACGGCAGCAATGGTTTCGCGAACACGCCTCAATATTGCCTGCATACGTACCAATTCGCAACACACAGACGAGCAAAACGCACAATATTGTTTCGACAATATTGTGCGTTTTGTTGGGCTGAGTGCTCCGAATTGGTTATCGTCAGTGCACGGAATGAACACTGTACAGTTTATAGTGCCTTGCTGTCTTTTTATAATCTGGACACATTCTGGTTGGTGCTCATTGTGACTGAATATTTGAGTATTGTATTCTACTAATTCCAGTTTTCTAAAATTTTAAATCAAGAAACTCCCATGAGATCATCGTGGTAAGAATGAATGCATATAGTAGTGGGTGTGTGGCTAAGTTGATCGATTAGCTTGTGCTGGAACAGACTTTAATTCTGGAACTTACAATGAATTATGAAGTGAAACCAATATCGACGCGAGGCTCGGTTTGCTTTCTTTGCCTCCTGCAGGTAAATTTGCTTACTTAAACTTCCTTTAAGAAGTTCGTTTGCTAACAAACCATAGCTTCAGGAGCTAATATAAAGCTGATGTGCCATTGTTGTTACTACAGTATTATCTCTACTTTCTTTTGCCACTATATTCCATCTATAAACGAATAAGAAGTTAAAGTTGCAGTATTTATTGACTATTACAATAACGTCATTTTTAACACGGCTAGTTTCTATTGATATGTAGACTGATAGACAATCAGCAGTATGAATACTATACTTATTTCAGGTCATGCGTGCCACCATCAGGTCACATCCGAGCATGACACTGATTCTTATTTTAGCTTTTCCTGGTATACGTCTTATTGTAAACACCATAACATCGAGTTTATTCTTACCATAACTACTGCTGTTTGCAGTGTTATGGGTGTTGCGTACATTGCTGGCAACTAAGAAGGTAAAATTCTCCGTGTTATAAATGGGTTGGCGGAATACTATAAAATTAAGTTTCTTGTTGATATGATTCACAGATTAATGTGTACACAGCAGTCTTTATGTACATCGTTTGGTTTTTAAATTAACTCCTACAGGAAAGAACCAGTGCATATTTTGGGCTCCTTAGAATTTGCATTTTTGATGTACTGAAGTGGTTGCGCTTTTTCGTTCTCTGGCGAAGGGGACTGCAGTATTTTTTATGATTATGTTTGTGACTAACATTTGTTTACTTTAGACAGGTGAAGTGCTTATGAAATATTCTTTGGCTAACAGAAAGGGGTGGGTTTACGCGAGAAACAAGGGTATGTGGGAAGATAATATTAAAGTTTAAATAAATTGGACGTGGACTGGATTCAGTTGACTGAGGATATATACGTTCTTGTTTCTCAAGTTTCGAGTTCGAAGAAATTTTGGGAATTTCTTGATAAGATAATAGACCCTCAGATTTTCACTACGCTTTTGACCCCAAGATGTTACTAGGTTGGATACTGACAATTGGTTTGTGCTGGTTATCAGCAGACATTACTGTAGTAGCCTTTCAGAGAGGGGAAATACGGAAATCATTAGGGAGTAATAGTTTTGATATCTAAGTAATTAGTTAACGCAGTGGAGTCGTTACTAGGAAACTGATAGTGCTTATACCCTGTTGAAATTCCTGGCATTGTTTGAATCACAAACGCCTGCTACTGGTTTCTGCTCGCTGTCACATTTAAGTCCGCCCCCTTTGACTCTATACCATTAAGATCTATTGCATTATTATCCTGCTGTCGAGACTTAAGTATTCCAAATGTTTTACTTTCTTCGACGTTGGAAAAATAACAATTTTATGTCCATTTAAAATTATTTTCACCCTTCCTACACGCCTCGCCCATCTCATTTTCGTAGATTTAATGTTTCTAATAATATTTTCGCAGTTTCACAAACAGTAAAAATTTCGAATAATTTATAAGTTTTTTTTATGTCATTCATACCGTGCATTTACTGTATGGATTGATACGCACCAACTAATGCACTATTAGAGGTTAAGTTAACCTTCATACATAAACCCCTACATATTTTTCGACGATCAAGTCGTCATCATCAAAGGGTCACTGGTGCAAAGTCCACATAAGCAACCATATGTCCAAAACACTAAGATTATGTACACTCGCTAAGTTTTGTTGCCGCTATACACACGGATACGTCAACAATCATTAAATGTTAAAATACGATGGCTTAAAATCACTTATTTCTCAAAACCCTAGTCATTTTTCCCCAACGTATTTTAATATTTTATGATTATTGTCTTATTCGTGTGTATTGTGGCAACAAAACTTAGTGAGTGTACATAATCTTAGTGTTTTTGAGATATGGTTGTTTAAGTGGACTTTGCACCAGTGACCCCCTGATGATGACGACTTGACCTTCGAAACGTATGTAGGGGCTTATGTATAAAGGTTAACTTAATCTCTAATCGTGTGTTAGTTGGTGCGTGTCAATCCATAATTTATAGGTTGTTTAGCGACGATGTTTTAGTGTCACATTATCAAAGAAGCTGCCCTTATTTTAATGGAGTTTCAATAAGTAGGAGTTTGGAAGGGGGCAGTCACTAAGCATTTGAAAGTACCAAATAGTTTACTGTTCATCCGCAAACGGAAAAATGAAAATCTTTGATTAGAGTAGTCGATCACTGGGCCGAAAGTTTAGCCGCGAAACTTCCGAATAATATGTAGGAGTGTCAAAGACTGAACACAGCCTTCGGATTTTATCTCGACAGTAGAAAGACGAGATAGTAAAGAAAGAAGAAGGGCAGAAAGATGGGGAAACTAAGAGCCAAGATGAAGAAATGAATAAAAGCTAAGAATTTGACACTACACGTAGTAAGACATTCCTTTGTTTTGAAGTAGAGTGGTATTATAATGGCATTAGAAGGCTTACGTCTCCTGAGACATAAAAGCGTATCTGCTTCGGTTGCTGCTGTCTTTAGCAGTTTCAGGTTTGCTGGATTGTCTCTACGTATTTAGAAGATGGCATAATTACCGCACAACAGACAAAAGACGGCTGGAATATCCCGGTAGATGTGGTAACTAGAAAATGGGCGAGACGATAGAGTAACCAGTTTTCCAGTGCCGCATGGACTGAGGTTTTCTTTCTTCTGCACAGCTTCCAGATTGTCCCCGAGGTCCACATAGCTTCATATCTGATGTTCTAAAGAGGAAGGGGCGTGAAGCTGACCAGTCATATCTGTCCAGTTTTGAGGTTAAGGTATATGAAATTACGCAGCAACTCCCTCATACGTCTTCGTATCACGGTGCTTAAATAAATAAAGGGGCAATTTTACACACACACACACACAGTAATACATATACTGGTTCGATAATGAAACTTTGATTTACATAAAGTCGCAAGATTTCGTGACCAGCTGAACGGCTGTAGGATTTGCAAGAATGTTTTTGAGCCATGCGATTAACGTCGGTTAAAGTGACAGGGATAATCTGAGTAATAAGTGGTCGAGTCGGTGGCCGGCACACTTTCCTTTCGTCATCAGTAACAACAAGCTGAGAACGCAAAGAAACGGAACGAAACTAGAATACGTTTTACAATTGTGGAAGTGGGGGAAGGCACGTAGAATGGTAATAGTGTCTAGGAAGACGTGAGGGGAGAATCCGTGTTCATTCTTTCCTTGACTCGATGTGAGTTTCTTTCTGTAGTTGCGCGTTATAGAAAAACCCATGTACATGAAATGAATAATATTAAAAGTGTTACACAAATTGTGAAGCTACTTGTTAAGTTTCTTCATGTTTCTTTTATTTCCTTGTACGTAACGACACTAACTTTATCACAATCGACTGTAGTAACAACGTAGTTAGGTTGGTGTTCATATTTGATCTCTGGACCGTACTTATCTCGGAAGTAATGTCTGCATCTGAATGGGAACCACTTCAGGATATGGACAATAAACAGTTCCTGTACCGCAGTACGGCTTAAGCAAACTGGCAGGCGCAAAATGATGTTGACGGAACAAACAGAATGGCTATCGATGTGCGGCCAGTAGCGAGGAATGGAGGGAGCAATAGGAGATACAGCTCGTTGCGTTATGTTCATGGGTCAGGGCGTCGTATCTTGAGTTAGGACATTCCGCTCGTGTACCTGGATGCTAGTGACATGTCGTGAAATTTTGGCTTTAAACCCTTTTTTATGTAGATCCTCGTAGCAAGATGTGTACTTTTAGTTCTGACTGGATTTCCACCCCAATATTAACTATTCGTTAAAGATGAGTCCAAGCAGGATTTGTTGTTTTGGATGTTTATGAGTTTGTAGATATGCCTTTCGTTTTAATGGAAACCAAGTGAAATTCTGAGCCACTTATGATAGCCCCACCATATTGTGGCAACAACCAGCACTGAAAAGCATTTTTCAGTTGGTGTTATTGCATGAATCACTACCATGAAAAATTACTTTCAGACCTGCACACTAAAACTCTTTGACAACATTATCACATGTGGATCAACACTAATATACTTTTGAACGGTTTCCATTGTCTCACTTTATTTACACACACAAGGTTTCGAAAGGGACTGCTTTCTTCCTCAGTTGCAACAAAAATTGCGAACTTGTGAGTTTTAGTACATCTGAGGAACAAAGCAATCGCTTTCGAAAAGTTGTGTGTGTAAATAAAGTGAGACAATGGAAACAGTTCAAACGCATATTATTGTTGATTTAGTTTTGGACCGTTTTTCTCAGCATATTTCTTTTGGACACCATTAGTCTGTGTTCTTCCCTTAATTTGAGAGACCAACTATAATTTCATTTAGTGTTTATAGAACCACAGCTGTCTGAGCTATGTGCGAATCTTATAGTACGGTTTGTGGTTGTCAGTCGAATCTTCGTTTAAACATCTTATACATTATTCCTGAATTTGATTTCTTAAATTTTATTGCTCTACAAATGATGCAAGATGTACACGTGAAATTCCAGGATTGCCACGGCAAAAGCAGCATTCAACAAGAATAAGGCTCTTTTTCGCCAGCAGATTGGACTTAAATTTAAGGAAGGAACTAGTACAGTGCTAGATTTGCAGCATAGCCATGTATGGTGCTGAAACTTGGACACTTCGGAAATTAGATCAGAAATACCTGGAAAGTTTTGAAATGTGGTGCTGGAGAAGAATGGAGAAGATCAGTTGGACGGCTCGTGTGAGAAATGAAGAAGTATTACATAGAGTCAAGGAGGACAGGACTGTCCTACAGACAATAAAAAGAAGAAAGTCTGACTTGATTGCATAGGAACGGCCTTCTAAATCACTTTATTGAAGGAAAAATAGAGGGAAGGATAGAAATGACGGGACGACGATGAAGAAGACGTAAGAAGCTGGTGGATGACGTTAAGGAAACGAGACGATACTAGAAATTGAAAGGGAAAGCACTAGAGCGCACTGGTTGGAGAACCTGCTTTGGAAGAGGCTACAGACCTATCGTAAGACTACAGAGTGTGTGAACCTCGTTTGGAACTTTAACCACTGTAGGTTGTGAGCTGCCAAGGAGAGCAACCATATCCCGAGTGAAGAAAGGGTATTCTATTTGAAATACTGAGTTCATACACGTGTTTGATTTTCGTTTGTTATACGTCGATAAAAATTCATTTTATTTCTAGTACGATTAGTCTGAAAGAACATATATATTTTTTAAAATAAATACATATGAAACCAATGACATTTGCAAATTCGCAAAGTATCAAGTCTAACGCACATTTATAGTCCTAGTCAGTAGTCTGCCGCAAATTGAAAGGTAGGGTTAATTTGAGAGTTGTTGGATGACGAAAGGAACCACTGGGATGTCACAGTCACCACACCTGCTTTTGACAGAATCCTAGCACCTGGTAAAGGTGTTGAAAATGTTAAGCTTCCTGTCCCTCGTCTTGGTTTTACTCCATGTTACAACGGTTATTGTTTACAGAGGAATTTCTGGTTTGTTTCTTTTCTTCCTGTTTCATCAATCTCTCTGATCCGTATAAGCCTGGTTCCTAAGGGAACAAGTAACAATCACAAAAGAAGAACAGTCCAAATCCTTTTCACATGCTTTAAAGATTTATTATTTTGCTCTATTTCTGTATGTTGACATTTGTCTTCATACTAATTCAAGTCAAGAATTGTGGTCTTGAACCGACTGACGTGGAATAAAGCAGCCAAGAATTTATCCTAGATATCCGAGAAGAAACGGCTTCCGTTCTACAGTGCGCAAAGGGTGTTAAGAATCTTACCACGTCCAATTTTGATTCCTTTACAGACCTATTTCTCCAACCTCCCATGAATTCATCCATCCATTCCTTCATTCCATATTCGTTTATGTATTTAATTCGAGGTGTGACCATCACATCCTTCAATAACGCCTCACGATAAATCATTACAGGTGAATAAATCTTTTATTAGTTGCTGTTAGGCACCTCGAAATGTAGCATATTTGAATTTAAAACATTGCAGTCAGAACAAAAATAACTAATAGGTTGTCTGAACAGACAGTACGAGATCTTGCAAGAATTTTTTGGCGCCGAGTCGTCTGTGGCTTCATTTCATTCGTTCATGGTATAAAGTACTTTATGGTATAATAATATGAATAAAGTAGTTTTAAAATAGTTTATGGTATTATAAGAGTGACAACACTATTGTTTAGTCAAATGTCATCAATAACCAAGATTTAAAAGATCATTTTTGTATGTGCCCTCGAGTAATCCTTGAGAGGAAGCTTATACACTTGACAGGGCGCTGTGGCATAACTAAGAGGGACGACTGCGATCTGAGCTACAAGCAGAGTTTTTAAATTCACAATAAGTAAATTTAACCTCACATTTGTCTATATTAACGATGTTGGGATCAATCGATAAATGAGAACGGATAACATTTTTAAATAAATGAATAAATATGTGAGTAGATATATTCGTGTGTGTGTGTGTGTGTGTGTGTGTGTGATAACATCTAGAGAATGGTATTTTGTTTATCTACACTTTCCGAATTAAGTACTTCAATTTTATTCAGTAAAATTTAAAATAATTCTGAATTATAGATTGGAATGGAAGTAGTCATGTCCTGCTCTGAAGTATTATTCTGGCGTTCAGCGAGGAAAATATAAAAAACCACGAAAACTCACAACAGCCGATAACTGACGCGCGAATCGAAAGCATGGCCTCTCGTTGATGAGAAAGAATTGCTAGCCGCACACTTGACATTTCATGCTTTGTGGTAAAAATACAGTTCTTCTGTGCTTTTTTAAGCACTGCGTCATGAAGGAGTATGAGCTAGTGGAGAAAGGGTTCCATGCAATAACTTCACAGAAGATTGAAACGAGTGATCAGCACTAGGAGCTTGTCCTGTTACTTGTGGGGAAGGAACACCCACTACACGTGGAACAAGAGGCCGGATACGCCTCAGAAATTGTCTGGACGTAGTAAAAAGTTAAAGCAGACCCTGTACGGGCTCTGAGGTTTCCAGGAGGTTGAGGCTCCCAGATTTCAAGACAGTTGGCACATGCAGGTGGTAAGGTTGTCAGCTATACGCTCCGGCCACCTTTACCCCCCAGGAAATATTTCTGGTACTCATTTCTGTTAAAGGCTGAATCAACCCAAGGGCCATAGGGCGGCCGGAAGGATTATGTCAATTAAAAATAAAATGAACAAATATATGGATGAATGAATGAATAAATAAATAACATGGTGTGTGGGTAATTGGATATATGTATGGAATTATGAAGTAATGAATGGATGGAGTGAGGGAAGGTTAGTTGTATAAGACAGTCAAGACTCAATCCGACAGGGTTTCCGTTCCTTTTGAGCACGCTAGACTGCACTTTCTGCCGGGAATCGAAGCTAAATTCCTTCCTTACCAAGACCTAGGGCCGTTAATGCTTTATGACTGATATCCCGAAGCAGAGAAGTGATTTCTGCTTTTACAAGCTGTATGTAAGTAAAGTGGTACTCTCTAACTGCCAATTTACCACAAGTTTATCGCCACTAAAACCGAAATGGGTTTCTTTAACCCCTGTTTGCTCAAATAGAAAAAAAAAAGTTGGCCCCTCTTCACAAAGCGGCGTAATACCTTTTAAGCTCAAAAGAACGTACGCTGTATTTTAGTCCTTCTGTTTGCCATTTACGAGACAGATAATAAATTTCATCCGATTAAAAAATGAGCTGTAACACTTTAGTGGGGAGGGATGAACTGGAGATCTTTGAAAATGTGTGCAGCATAAGAATTCTGCCACGTTAATTCTGTTTATTTAATTTTCAAGAAAACTGTCAGACATGCAGAAAAAAGTATAACAGACACACAGTGTTTTTATGTTTCATACTGTGCTTGATCGGAATAATTTTCGCGACAGAAACAAATTTACATGCTCACTTGAAGTGTTCATTATTATCTTAGGATTCTATGTGAGCATGTAGTTTAACGTACTTGGACATTTGGCAGTTCTGTAATGGAGACCGTGCTGCTAGGTACATGAATGATGAAGATGTACCTTAATTCAGTCTTTCCGTGTAACACAGATCAGAGGTGGGAAGGAAAGGGAAGAGACACGAACGTAATTAAAGTAAGGAAGATATGGATTGATATATGTAGATACGAAAGAAATAACTGTGCTGTGCGCTGAGTTTTAACACTGTTTTCCGTGAGTCAGCATGGAATGGAATAAATACATGTAAGTGTTGGTTGACCCTTGAACATTCACAAGCTTACCGATGCGGTGTTTCTTCTACTGCTGTTGTCACTTGTGACATCGCTTTGTTATTTGACAACACTGCGTCAGGAGACGCTGGACTTCGTCCTATAATTAATGACTTACCGGAAGTGCTGTTGCCCTCACCGGAAGTTTGCCTGTTACCTCAAGAGCATATAAAAGTGAGTCTGTTATTTTCTTTTAGCAAAACCAACTAAATGCGCATACAACATAGTTATAATGGTTTATCTCTGCAACATGTTTCAGTAGTACAGTCTGTTATCTCTCCAACATGTTTCGGCACTACTGTGCCATCCTCACGGAGTTTCTGCACCAAATTTTAAAACTAGCTAACATGTGATAGTTTACATTCGTAATATTTGTATATAACATTTTGTAGTTAAATTCAGTTTTCAGGGTTGTGAGGTACATAGTCTGTAATACATTATACCAATATTATGCGCACATCGTATTATTACCTTTTAAAACCTACATACCACCAGGTTTAACATTAAAAAATTCTACGTGGTGCCCACTTTGTGTTTATGTGTTTTGTACGGATCTCAGAACAAACAGCAACTTTTGCCTTATAAAACATTAACAGACTGGTTTTTATAACTGAAGTGGAGAGTGTTTGCAGCGCGGTACGTACTGAGTCTTTATATAAAACAGATACGCTTCGTCTTTAAAGGGTTATGAGAGTATGAAACATGTAAGCATATATAAAATTTGGTTAAATTTTCTTGACATACCGTGGCAGCACTTGTTTGCCTACACACACATCTGTCATTGTATTATTGTATGTCGTATTTTCAGGTGGTTTGTTTAGTAAAAGAAAATAAGTTGATTAAAATGGACGCAGTAAACAGTTTCAAAAATCTAGTCTGTTTTCCAGGTCTTTACAGTGGAACTTGACGTTCCAGGAAGCGAGAGAAGGAGGCTGTAATTCTGAGTAACTCTCTGGCCTGTCGGTATACACTCTTCATTCTGGGAGGTGTGTCAGTGACATAGGTGTAAGTAAAGTTATATCTGTGCTTAATTAAACATGGCGCCATGAAGAGGTAGGGCGGGAGTGAAGTATTGCTGCACGCATTCTTAACATCAACACTAGTCTGAGGCGACGCCCAGCCGCATCACCCCCGAAATAGTCCCCAGGTATCAATTGAATAGGTGGCTGGCATCGCCCCAGAGCTGCAATGGATGCGGTGGAGAGGAGGAAAGTTTTCACTCATTATAATCACTGAGCTGCCCTGGATCATGCCAGTGCTATAGGGAATTTCATTGCCGGGTAGGCAATAAATCAGTCTATTGTGCCTCATTTAGTAACCTTTATATACATTTAGTACGAGCAGGAAAGTGTTCACCCTAACGTTACAGGCTTATTAATACAGTATAACTCCAATGATCCGGATTAATTGGGACCGCGAGCCGTCCGGATATGCAGAAAATCCGGATAATTAGATTTTTCTTTGAAAATTGGCTACATTGGAAGTTTAAAATGGAAAAAATTTCTAAAAACGTCTATTTTAGGGTACATATTTATTTATGTACAAATAAAACATTAATACATTTGGAATTTGGGAATGCTTTGTCTAATTTGGGAACCCCTTCTGCTGGTACTATTTGTAGTGTATACCTGCGTCTAAACCTATCGACCACGCCTGATTTGAAGTTCTAGACAGCCACAACACTTTACAGTACTGTACTCGATCCGATAACTGGTAATTTCAAGGCAATTTAATACTTTATAATTCTCGACAAAGTTACCTGAAGGGCGAAATCGATCCGGATAACCGGCCTCCGGATAATTTGAATTATACTGTTGTTACAAATGGGACCAGAATATCGCAGTAGAAAATGTAATTTACTTATGATTCAGTCGGTACTGATTCTTGATCCTTGCAAGAATTTATCGTTCGCATTGCCGCTTACAGTATCAAGCTGTCTTTCCAGGAGATTTTACGTTCACTCCGTGCATATTTATTGACATTCTGAAATAAGAATATCCGTCAATGACTGTGACGTATGCGAGTGGACAGTGGAAGCGTTACCTGAAGAACTCACGGCTGGTGGTGGGAATTCTGTTGAATTTTCAATGGGTACTTTTTAATTGTATTAGGCTAATTAGCCAGATATTTATCTTGAGACAGGGGGTAATGAGAATTGAAATTTGAATGTTACTAAAACCAGATGCATCCACCATTGGGCTAGCATGTTTTCTCCGAGGTGTTGTCAGAAGGCTACACTATAAACCAGAGAGTTTGTTTGTTTGTTTGTTAAACCATCCAGTTACATATTTAGGAAATCATTAAACAAATTAATCGGCCAAACGAGATGCCCATCAAATTCAATCGCCTAAGTCTATAACAACGATCTGGTTTCCACAGTCAAAAGGTAAATTTCACCCTATAACAGGCCATGAAGGCCCAAAGGGGGAGTAGAGGTATAGATCTACTCTTTCTTTAACCTTGACACTGGGGGGGGGGGTGGATGGCCAGCTTCACGCCGCGGCCGCTTTACCCCCTGGAAAGGCCCGGTATCCATTGTACAGGAGGCTGGGTGGTCCTGAGCGCCGGTCTGGACGGGTGCGGAAAATCTGGCATCCACCGGGATTCGATCACCGGACCGTCCAGCGCGTAGCGAGTCGTTACACCTACTACACTATCCCGGCGCGGTTGTACCTCATCTGATTCTTAAAACAACCTGTCGTAATTCCACTGATTGCTTTCATTCATACAATCAGCGTGAATTTGTTGAGCTGTTAAGAATCGATAATGTAACTAGCTGGTTATATTTGTTGGTTGTCGTTAAATAAATATGGAAAGGGGGTTCTTTCTACCCCGTCGTAGTCAAAATACTTCCAGTGCGTTTAGCTTCATCGTGCTTCCTAAACGCGTTAGCCCAAAATTTATTTGAAATTTGCCACTTATCTGCCATGCTGTAAGGCGTCACATCTGACAACACTGTAATCGTAATACATGTTGAAGGCTTTTAAAAATGGTATGAAATACGCTGGAACCCAAGATAAAGTTCTTTGTGTTATTCACAACGTGCACATTCTTACAGTCAATTCACCAACCAGCTTATGCACTTAATAAAATACATTCAGAAGCAAGCATAAAATTCCTACATGTTTCGGCATCGGGGTGCCATCGTCAGGGAGTTATCTGAACAAAGGAGTACAAGACCAGCACGCTTGTCTAGGTATTATGTAGCCGTTTTTACATTGATTAAAATATTAAAATTCTAAATATTCAAAGCTAACAATCATAAAATTACAATGTTGTAAATTTAAAATTTTAAAACTGAGCCTATTCAGATACAAATTTCCAGTTGGTTTTACACCGAGACAGCTGTTTGTGTACATGTTCCATGTAGGGTGTAAACAACTGGAAACTTCTACCTGAAACTTGTACTCGTTTGTTCTGAATAACTCCCTGCTGATGGCACCCCGGTGCCGAAACATGTAGGATTTTTATACTTGCTTCTGAATGTATTAAGTACATAATTCGGTTAATTTATTGATTCCAAGAAAAACTGTTTTCATGACACGCACAAGATAGCTGGCACAGAGTTAACACTTTGTTTAGAATGTATTTGATTTATGAAAATGTCATTGAAAACATTGTTTTTCCATCTTTCAATAAATAAAAGTAAGTGTTTGCAGCTGTTCAGTAGTGGAAATTATGTAGCATGTCATGAAAACAGTAAGGCTGTTTTTGAGAAAAAATAAAAGCTGAGGAGGTTACCTAGACAATAAGCGACGTAGATACGTGTTACGTGTCTTATTCCGACTCTCATTATTTAAGCCAGTGGTGCTGTTAAGTCGGCAAATCTGCTGGTACAGATACGTTAAGGAGTCTGATAGCTCAGTCAGCGGATTAATGAGGCTGCGGGTTGCACGACCGGGTATTCAGAGTTTGATCACCAGACAATATCGGAGATTTTTCTCTTCGCCAGCGAGTCCACAACTTTGCTGGAAGCCACGCAGTGGGTAGCAGTGGCTGCCCAAGGCTGCCCTTGAGTAAAGCCGTCAGGCCATCATACCAACAGCTTAGCATCATCACATGCCAGATATTTAGGACTGGTGTAGTTCCATAATAACATTAGGGCTTGTTTACAGTGTTTAAAACAGCACACGTGATATATGGGGTTAAATATATTCGAGAAAGTCTAAGATACAATATATAATTATACGAGTATTATTGTATTTCATGTAATCTGCAGTAACGGAAAGGCATTACTGTAGCTGTAACACTTCAGACTTGTATTCGTAAGATACAAAAAGTTAAGGAAAATTTGTTTTCATACAAGGCGTGAAGGTGTATAGGGGGACTGAAGTTATAGCTCCACTCATTCCTAACCTCAGTAGTAGATGAAAGTAAGCTGTCAGCTTCACGCCCCGACCACCTTACCTCCAGAAAAATAACCCATCTTACACATTGCTTTGGAGGCTCAGTGGGTGAACCCCAGATTTCGTCTGGACAGTCTGGAGAAGAGATAAATTTCTGCTGGATTTTGAACTCCGGATATTCCAGTCCTACGAATCTCGTTTGGGTCATCGAGTGTTTTATTCAGATTGTAAGTTTGTCTCTCTTTGTCCAGACAAATAATGCCGGTATAGCACCTCGATTAAGCCATGACCACCCCTTCCAAATCCTTTCCAATTTATCATCGTTCATGAATCAGCCAAAAATTCGACGCTGTATTGTCTGAGTTACTGACTGCGCCATAAAATGAAACCCACCGAGTTGGCAAAGTAACTTGAGGTAGAATTCGTACATGTCATGTCATGGTGAAAGTGGCAGCAGGAAATTAATGTGAATCGGATATTAAAAGATACAACAAAAATTGCGGACCCTACAACAACTTCTACCTTTTAAATAATTGGATAAAGCTCCTCCACATCCTCATATATGTATAATTCGGCTTCATTTACCTGATATAAATTTATAAAAAGAAATAAAAATTAATTGGTAATTAAATAACTGTTAATATTCACTAATTTAGAGATTTGGCAGGTAACACGCAATTACGCGACACTGCAACATGCCGATTAAACACAACACATATACTTCTGCAGTGCTTTGTCATCTTAGTTAAGATTGTCTTGGAACGCAGAATGGTCTAAGCTTTCATGGATATTTAAATGTGTAATGATAATTGAACATGCCTGTACCAACTAAGACACTGACTGGGTTTTACTTGTAACTGCCGGTTTTCAAAGTCCCACCTTGAACATCTTTTGTGGTTTAATATAACGCAGATAAATAATAATGAAGATTTTTAAACATTACCTTAAATTTAATGGCACAGAGAATGAACATTTTACATATAAATGCATGTACATATTTGAATGTAAATCAACAGCATTTCCTGCGTTGCCTGCATGAGATTTCTCTGAAGATGGAAAATCAGGCCAAAGCATGTTGGAAAATGCTGTAAACAAATGAATGAACTGCAGTTTCGTAAGTACAAAGATAGTGACGTACTAGTTGTTTCTATAAGGTTGCACACCGAATCCCTGAACCATTTTAAAGCTGCAGACCCCTATTTTTGAATTGCTTTTTCGTTAAAGGGATTCTAATTCAATAAAAATTCGGTTAGAATGTCTGTGCTTATTTTAGTCTTTGTTTCCGCTAACGTTCGCTTTTGAACCACAAGTAATTTCATTTCATGGTTTGTGTGTGTGTGTGTGTGTGTGTGTGTGTGTGTTTGTGTTTGTGTACACAGCGTGCGAATAAAGTAAACGTGAGATCATTGCTATGGGGTAGGAAATTTGGTTAATGTGAATGTGGCAACGAAGAATTTTGTGAAACAAAACGTTTGGGGTCGTTAAACTTAAATCAGGCAACACACACTCGCGCAAAACACTTACAAATATTTTTTAAGTGAATGAATTTTTAAACGGATTCTACTTAAGTTAGATATCTTATTATCCTCTACACATTTCTCTCCTGTCTTCTGTGGCGTTTGTCCTGTATATTCCTTCTTCGTCTTCAGTCATTAATTGTACTGTTCTCTGGTATCCGCCAGTGCTGAATTAAGTTCAGAGACTGGCAATCTCACAGACAGTTATCAGTATCCTTTGACGTGGTATCGGCCTGTCTCATTACCTGAAATACGGGGTGACACAAACACAGAAAAGATGCGTAATTGCATTCATGACCTGAGTGGGATTCGAGCACATGATCCCATTGTTTAAGCGGTAGAAGCCAGGACACTACTTTGAATGCGCGCTCATGGTTGATGGCATGTAATATATTGACTTGCTCTAAACACTCTCTATACAGCGAAATTTTAGAGCATGCGTAACAGTTCTCATAGCCATCGTGTTTTTAAAATTTAATCAAGAGCGTCTGTCAGTTTTTGAACAGTCGATGTTGAAGATGAATTTCTCTTCCTTCAATTACAATCATTTCCGAAGATTCTTATAGAAATTACCTTCTGTCTGAATTTTTACCAGAATTCACATCGCATCTACAAGGGAGTAATCTTTATTGTAATACGTCAAGGCTAGTGTTTTAGAGACTTTATGCCACACAACTTCCATAATTTCTTCGTACATTTTGTTTCAAAATAAAGCGACTTTGTTACAAGCATTTTGTGGAGCGTTTCGGAATATAGTGAAGTGGCATTCAATGTAAGGAAACATACTGTATTCTAGAGATGAGGTTCTCAGGGTGTTGAATACAAGTATGATGTTTGTGGTCTCCTATTTATGACACTACATAGAAGATTATAGTTTCGAGAGAAAATTCCGCCCCCATTTTCAGGGTATATGTTGAAACAGTTTGCGGAAATGTTGTTAAATACCTACTAGGTTACACGTTGTCACAACACGAAATGTAATGTTGTAATAATAATTACGATTTAGACAATATATGTATAATTCAGCTGTTTAGAAGGGCCAGAAAATGCAACTCTGTTTTTTCCTTTGTTTTATATGACTGAGACGTTGCACCTTAGACTACCTTTGTAACAAAGTACAAGTATCTGGAATGAAGGTTACAAAGTATATAAGAATTATTCAACCAATATTTTATCTTAGTAACCATCCCAATGCTATGCCCTTATTGTTGAAGATTGTGTAGTTTCTGAACTCGTAAAAGAATTGCCAGTTGTATGGACTTCTAAGGTTTATATGTATATTCACAAAAGCGCGTTGTTTGACCTAGTCGGACGCAGTTCACGAGTTCGCATGCTCATGTCTGGTTTACTTAAGATATCAGAGGTTTCATTCTCGCCTTTGCCTCCCAAATGGTTTCGTTTCGTGAGGTTTATCGACTGAGCTCCTACTTAAAGTCACTGCTGACGTTGCTGTATGGAAGTGAAGCCTGCACTTTAAAAACGATACCTAAATGCCTTTCAGTCAGCTGAAATGAAATTCCTTATGGCTGTATTATCCGTTTTAATAAGATAAAGAATCATTGTGAAGTATGTCATCCCGCTGTGTTGTTTGTGTAAAAAGTCAAGTTCAAATCCGTACAAACAGAACCAAATTCCATTTATTTTAACGAGCTATATGTTTCGATGTATTTCAGATCATTCTCACGTTCACAGTCTGTGTTTAAAACATCTCTTCCTCAGTATGTTTCAAACACAGATTGTGAATCTGAAGATGACCTTAAATATGTCGAAACATGCAGTTCTGTATAATAGATGGAATTTGTTTGTATTCGGTCGGATTTTGACCTGATTTTTGATTAAAAATATATGTGTTAAAATTTATTTACAAACATTCTGAAGTAAAGAGGTCAAATTAAGGGAAGTGATGGCTTGAATACATGAACAGAATGAACATCCGGGAATTCCAAAACAGACACTTCAAGGAGGCAGGAGTGATGTTGGGCGAAGAACAAAACGATAATTATGTTTAAACCGGAGGTTGATGTTGTCCCAATTCGTGAAGTGAAAAAGAAGAAGAAGAAGAAGAAGAAGAAGAAAAGAGAAGCATGGTTATTGAATAAACTAAATGCGTTTCTAGTGCTTTTCCCAACTCACTCTGGTAAAACCAAATCCGGCTACTGGCTGAGTGAAACTCGATCAACGAATCTGTAAGTCGTGAGGCAGAATGCATGTGTTGAATCTGGATGTAGGTATGCAGGGTTGGAACACGATGACGCTCATGTGTGCTGAGAAGTCAGCTTGTGTGCCTTACGTGGTAAGACCTCTTCCCCAGTTTCGCAGACAATGTGCAACCCTTTGCAGCTGAATCAACTTATTCAAGCACTTCGCATTTGCAGCCTTTTCGTGGAATTTGTTTTGTGACGACGCAATAGTGGAGCTGCATGTAATATGCAACCTCGTCAGTCAGCAAGTTGTTGAGGATTAGGCTCGGCAAGCAAAACCAAGTGGATGCAGTGTGAAGTTAGTGTGTGAGGAAACTTCTGGTTTTACTTCCTAAGCTCGTGCTTGTCCAGCCACCAGCGGGGAACGTACAGTGGCTGTACAATGGCTCCGTACTATAGGCCTCTCCCTACTCCTTATCCTTAGAATGTTCTCCTTTGCTTTTAATTATCCTCCTATACTTCTCTTTCATTTTATTTTTATTCCTTTATCATCCATATTCTCTTTCTGTCTACTGACCTTCTTCCACTTTTACTCTTCTGTTCTCATCCGTCTTTTAATTACTGTCCATTTTCTTATTTACGTTCTTTCTTTTTCTCCGTTTTCACATTTATCTTGTAATTTCCTTCCCCTCTTGTTTCATTTACTGCCCTCATTCTTGCCTTTTGTTTATTTCTCACTTTTTCTTATTCTTCGTCCCCTCACTGCTTTGCCGTCCTTCCCCACTTCCTTGTCAGTTTACCTCTTCAACTAGTTCTATGCTTTATCGCCTTCCTTATCATTTCTGCTCCTGTTGCTTTCTCTTCCTGCCGTAAAAATTCCAAGGGGCACTTACTGTCTCAGTTTGCAATAAGAGGAGCTAGCTGTACAGAATCTCAAACGCATTCGGTTTATTATCTTTCCCTTCTTCATTGCTTTTTTTTTTGTTACCGTATCTCTTTATTTTTTCTCTTCTTTACATCCCATTTGTCCGCTTTTATATTTTGCTTATTTTCTCCTTATCTCTTTTTCGTGTTTTCTTCTCCTTATCACTTCCCATCATGCATTTGTTTTTATTTCCTTCTTTTCCTAACCCCCCCCCCCCCCCCCGCCGCCGGCCCAATGTTTCCCATCATCAGTCACTTCAATCTAAGTTCTTTTCTTCGCCCTCACCTGTTCTATTGTAATCCCTTTCAGCCTTATTTCTGTTTCCATCCCTTTGTTGCCTCCTGCAAATCAAAGAGGCGGTTTCCTTCTCATGTTTTCACGAGAAGAGCTAGCTGAATAAATTTAAATGTCGTTAAATTCTACAGTCAGCCTACTGTTACGTGTAATACAATTTCTACATTTCAGTGGAAAAAATTACTACTCCTGTTATACATTTTAGATTGAACACACGATGATGCCTACAGTCTGACTTCTGTTTATGTATGTGTTGCTATGAAATAAAACGTTTCAAAATTCGAACTGTAGGATTTACATCATAGTTAACTTCGGTTTAAAACTATTATACAGACGGAAAAATATTCTGACTGTTTTTCTGCTTTCATAGTCACTGATAACGTTTTTTAGGATAATCCGTATGTAATATCTCATTAGCCTTTTGAATAATGAATTTAGCCTGAGTTATATATACAGCTTCAGCTCGTGCGGTGCAAAAAGACTCTCTGTCTCGGTTTTAAGCCTAGCTGTTTATGTTGTATAGGGAAATAATCCCTGTTTGTTCTAAGAACCATACAAAACACATAGATACATTCCGTGGGCAGTAAGGAGAATTTTTAGTGCTAAACCTGGCGTTACGTAAAGTATTAACTGGGTCTTAAAGGGTTAAATATAAACAGGAATTCTGTGCGTATTAGTGTTGGCCTATATAATTCGAATTAAGGCAGTTGATATTTTATACGGAAATTTGCGTTGAAAACAGACTGTAATTAATTACTAAAAAAATGGTGTAATTTTTATGGATGAACTTTTTGTTTGAGAAATTCGGTATACTTATGAACATGGCTTGCCGGCTGACGTCATTTCAGTTGCTGTGCACGAAACTATGATCAGGTTCGTGACACGTGTAGATACTTTACAATGCTTTCCTCACGATTTTAAATTATTCATTGTAAAATGTGCTCATGTATTTCAGACGCAAAGCCAGTTGATACGAGAGATATCACCATGTATAGCGGTCCTTTTTTACGTGCAGTGTGTTCTGTTCAATGTTAATCACGTGGAAAAGTTTCGAAATGGACTTACCGCTGTTAATGAGGTGTACAATGAAATTAACCGGTTTCAGCAGACATTTCTCAGTTGCGCGGTGCGTGGGTTTAAAAGCTCCACAAAATGAGTCGTGTATTCCGTGGGTCGATTAAAATTTGCATGGGTGGTTCGTCATTTGTTCGTTATGAATCAGGGATGGAACACTGTTGAAAGAAAGCGTAAAACCAGATATCTACGGAAATTTTAGTGTTGTACTACGAAGTAAAATACACATATAGTTTACAGACAATTGCAGTGAAACACAACAATTCATTTATTGCAAAAACATTCAGGTTTCGCATAATTATGGTACATGTTTCGGCCATTATGACTATCTTCAGGCAAGTTGTTCACAAGACTATGCACAATAAACTAACAGTAATTCCTAATCCCATTCTTATTGTTTGATTCCTGATCCTGTATATGTTAGTTTTTCTTGAATATCTCATTTCAGTGGCTTGCAGTTGACTATTATGTTTGCAGAACAAAGGCCATTATTCACACCCATATATTATTGTTGGGGTGTATCTTGTTTTATATAAGGTTAATTTTGTTTTCCTTCTTACTCTTTTTTGTTCAAGAGATTTTGCTTCGTCATATAATACAGTCTTCCTGCTACTGAAATTCTGTTGTTAATTTCTTCATCAATACTACCTTTGCTGATAATAAAGGACCCAATATATGTATTTGTATTATTTCACTTGTTCTAAAGTTTACTCTGGAAGCCTGATATTGTGAGTTCGTTCTTCGCAGCTTATAACTATGGTTTTAGTTTTATTTACACTAATTTTGTTGTTCCTCCTTTCCATCTGTCCATGCCGTATTTTAAGATTATGTTACAGGACTTCAGATTTCGCCTGTAAAACAAGATCATCAGCAACGGCTGGTTGTGGAAGTTTAACAGGACTAGTGGGCTAATTTCCATAAGTAATAAACATTTCTTGTATCAAGAAGCGGTTAAAGGAACTATTTGGGCTTAAGTTGGAGGAAACAGTAGGAGGCTGAAGCATAATACATAAAGTACAAAGAAAAGCGTTGTAGTTTCTAGTTTCATCAAATGTTATCGCATTTATCGAGTCACAAAGAATAATATTCGCTGTACATGTAGGATGCATGGGAGAAAAATATTTTTTTTACAATATTCTGTCAGAAAAAATGAAGGCAAGAGAACAGCTGGAATACGTGGGAGTGGATGGAAAGGTAATATAAAATTGACTCTTCCTTTAGGACGTGAGGGTAAGGAATGGTTTGTTTGGTTCAGGATAGGGGCAGATGTCGGGATCTTGTGAACACGGCTGTGAACATTCACTTCCTACACAGCGTCTGTCTGAGCAGCTACTAGCTTCTCTACACAACGGGTGGGCACAGGGGCTCTAGATTTGTAATCATGAGGCTTGGTTTAATTCTCGGCCGGGTCATTTGATACTCTGACGTAGGTTCTCGTGGTTTTCTTTAGTACCTCCAGGAAAGTGTCCGGGGTGAGGCTAGGTTAGGAAAGGATCTCTTCCATCCATATCTTTTCAATTCGTCATTCATAAATTATTGTGTCATTCGACGGTGAGTTACTGAAATTGCCATAAAATAAACCACCACAAAAGAACTGCTTGCTTCTAAAGAAGGACTCTATACTAAATGTGGTTAGTTAGTTACTCCCTGTCTGTTGTCTGGCAAATACTTTTTGCGCTAGCAGGCGGCTTGACAAAAACGTGCCACTTGTCAGAGACTGAAGTACTCTGAATAAATTTTAAGCGGAGGAGTTAGGGGACTGAATAGACTAAAGAGGTACTGAAGTAGTGAATAAGCTGAAAGAGGCTTTGTGTTAAAGTAATTTGATTGTATCAGTTTATAAAACTTTTCGAATGAAATTGTGTTACCCAAGGAAGTAATATCCCTTCCCTGTCGAGCATAGTGCGCATTGTGGGAGTACTGTTGACAGTGCCGAGAGAGTTTCCTAGTGAACAACATTCTTGTGTTGGAGTTGTACCACATCGTGATGCAGATTTCCCATTAGGAACTGAAGTTACGATCACTGAGAACATAAAACGTGAGTTGGAAATTGTATCTACGTAAGTGCTTGGCGAAAAATCTTAGAAATGTGTATTTTAAAACATGTGTTATTTTTAACTCTTTGACTTTGAAATGAAATGTGTTGTACATTTTTTGTGGGATTTGAGACAAACATGAAAGGTTACTACTTTTGGTACGTGCGGAACACATACGACATGTGGGAAAAATGATAAATTGTCACAAGATTTTAAACGGGTCGGCTGAAAGAAATAGAAAAATTTTTAAGTTAGGCATATATGTTAGGACAATAATAAAATGGGCTTTCAAGAAATAAGGTTAGATATTGTAGAGGGCTCAGACTGGGGTTATTTGTGGGATTTTTAATGTACTTTTAGTACTGGGTCTCTGATCTCCGTAAAATTTGAGACGTAATGACTTAACTTTTCAACAATGACCGCATTCCATGCGGTTTTTTATTTCGTGCTTGCACTATAATGTAGAATTAAGGCATGTCTCTGTCTATTTGTGGGCACGTCTCACCTCTCAGACTTCTAATTGATTTAGATTAAACTTGATGTATGGTTGCTGTGGAGTAGGGTGTTGATCCATATTAAAATATACCGCAAATATAACCTTAATCACTACTTGATATGAAGCTTAAATTGATCTTTATAATTTTCTGAAAATAAATGTCTCAGTAAAAACAAACCGGTGTATAAAATAAAATTCACGTTTCATTTTAGAAGTCAGTTGCTGTTTAAAATTCCGTTAATGGGGCGTAGGCCCACCTTGATGCAACTTCAGATTAATGTTTTCTGGCACGTGGCATTGTGCAATTTGGTAAAGTTTATCGGCCTTTTGGAGGAACGTGGTGCTTCAAACTTCAAGATCTTTGTTCAGTAGTTTTGCAAAGATGTTTCAGTGTGTTTTTTAGGAACGGAAGGTAATGTAATTGTGAATGGCAAATAGGGACGGACATGTGAGGGAACTGTCGTGGCCTGTTTTGATAAACCATAGCTGCAGGTTGTTTTATTGTAATATATACATTTTGGACAGTGGTTGTACGTGAATAATATCAGCAGCATGTACAAGAACCTTTACGACTTGTCATAAAATACTCGAAATGGCATACATTTCGGAAGCAAACTGCTTCCTTCTTCACGTGAAACAAAGAAACAATACATACAAAAATATAAATTCCAAATACGCAAATCCTTGTCTGCGTATTTGGAATTTATATTTTTAGATGTACTGGTTTTTGGTTTATGGCATATGAATTGTGTTGATGTGTGTCTTATGTTTTGGTCAGTTGTGTTTTATGATTTGTGAGTGCACATGAAGAAGGAAACAGCTTACTTCCGAAACGTGCTGCGTTGTCGGAATATTTCTATGACCATGGAAAATGCTGTTGTAAATGCTGCTGATATTACCTTTCTGCGGGGATTATGGGAGAGTGGCCGATCCCAGGGGCCGCGCCGTCTAAGGCGTGGGTCTGCGGCCGTTCGCTTGCTGGGATTGCAGGTTCGAATCCTGCCGGGGACGTTGATCTCTGTGTCTTGTGAGTGTTGTGTATTGTCAGGTAGAGGTCTCTGCGTGGGGCTGATCAGTGGTCCAGAGGAGTCATACCGAGAGTGGTGTGTCTGAGTGTGATCGTGAAGCCTCGATAATGTGGACGTCCTGGCCCACTAAGGACTGTTGCGCCATTGAAAAAAAATTAAAAGTCTTAACACTGTCGTCCAGAGTGTAGGTCATTAATGGAACCGAGGCATTCCGGGAAAGACATAAGTGTGTAATTGCACTGCCGGCCCTTGTTACTGAACATCACTTAACAACACGTGGGTTTACCTATACTTTTAAATTTAATTTGTCTCTGAGCAACAATGATGATCTGTTACCACGTTCCGTGACGAAAGTATCGTTGCATGTATTCGCCATTCAATGATTTTGATACTAAGACACTGGGAAAAGAGACATTGATTTCATCGCGTGCACCGCTTCGCGTGTCTGCTGTGCTATCACGCGATTTTCTTGTGTTTCCCGTTGGGGGATATCTAGGAGCCAATCCAATACTAGGACAGCCCTGTTCCTTTCTACATTAGAAGGCTGAAATGCCGGCCATATTTTTTTTAGGTCACTAGGAGGTCAGCAAGCCTTATCTTGCAACCTCACATACGGCCTAATAACCACCACGTGTCTCTACATGCTTTCTTATTAACTTCGAATTTCTCTGATACATTACAGCACCAACGTTTGATTATGTATCACAAAGGACTTGCTATGGGCCACTGCAGGTTCCTTCCCACAGCTGTGAATATGAGGATCGACGCCTTTTGATGTGACGAAGTGTGGTTGGACAGACAATTTTTTGATTTCCCACCTCGCTGTGCGTTATATCACTACCTTCAATCTATACCAACAGGCACAGCACAGCTCCTTGTTTTCCGTATGTTTCGGTCGTCTAAACGACCATCATCAGGTAAAATACGAATCTGTAAGGAAAAAGTGTTAAGGCAAAGGCCTTTGCTTTCACATTAAAATAAAGATTGTTGGACGACCGAAACATGTTTTAATAAATGCAGAAAAAAAAAAGAGCTGTGTTGTGCCCCTCCGGTGTAGGTTGGACAGATATTTGCTAGAATTTGGGAGGCACTTGCTGCGTACGTCTTTAGTGGAGAATATGGAGCTTCCAGCTTCTCCGAAAAGTCCACAAATCTTTACCAGACTATGCGGTGTCCCATCCCAGAAGACGACAATATTCAAGTAACTTATTTATTCACCATATGGCTAATCTGATTACATAAATGTTTAAAAAGATAGGCAAAGTGCTTATAAAAGTAACATTGAAGCGCGTTCGCGTAACCTTTTTTGCCGTGGAAAAGTAATAAATGTTACGTATTCTGAGTGCGTTCCTGTAAATTTAGTTATCCAGCATGCAATGCGTATGCGCCATATCATATTGTCGTCTGTGGCCTGTCTGGCTGTACCATATGTTTCCACACTATCTCATAAACGGCACGATTTTCGGAAAAATGTTATTGAACATAAAATGTGCGTTGATTTTCCTACAACTTTTGTCTGAAACATTTCTCATTCTAAGAAGAACTGAGCGAGATATTGTCCTAAATTTAAACAGGTCTTCGTATAAAGCACCCGTTATTCTTGTCAGGAACCTGAACTTTTTGACAGAGCTTCGAAAAATATAAAATTTCATGAAGCTCCCTCCAGTGGGAGCTAGCTTGTTCGATGCGAACGGACAGACACGTGGACGGACACACAGACAGACGGACAGACACGTGGACGGACACACAGACAGACGGACAGACACGTGGACGGACACACAGACAGACGGACAGACACGTGGACGGACACACAGACAGACGGACAGACACGTGGTTCTTATAACCGAAGTGGAGAGTGTTTACAGCGCGATACGCACTGAGTCCTTATATAAAACAGACACGCTTCGTCTTTAAAGGGTTAATATGGCTATCTGTGTGTGTAAATATCTCCGTTCTAACTTTTGAAGCTTTTGGCTGATCTACACAATACTTAGCACTGTCGTATGCCATTGTTGTCCACTACACTGACGTAAGGTTCAGTTTGTTATAATCAATAATTAGCGCGAAATTTTGAAGTGGGAATAGGCTCTTTCAGTTCTGCTTTCGGGAAATCCTTTGCTCATGGAAACAAGTCACTTTTCCAGGATAGGACAGAAAGCCGTCTATAGATAACAGTTGACCCTCTCGAGGAAAGTATAACGCACGATTGTCGCACTTTTTTAGGATGTGGGGAGAACAAACTACTGAGTTCTGGTTTATCCGCAGAGACAGACTAGTGGTAAATAAAACTGCATTTTACTTCCGTTTTACAATGTACATACAGTGAGTGAATAGGTGTATTAAAATTGTATGCTCGATTGTAGCACCATTGCTAGGATTCGAGAAAACGGATTACTTAGTGCAGATTTTTCTTCACAAACATGCTAGTTGCAAATGAAATTATAGGAAAGCCTTGTTTTACGCGTTAGTTATGTGCCTGGAAACGTGGGCAAAAGTAAAGAAAGCATAAATAAGGAATATTTCCATAAGAAACAAAATTTTAAATGGGGGAAAAGAGCCAGACAGCGTCAAACTGCAAATGAGTGGGTCTGAATTAGGAAGTGGTGTAAATTGGCAAGGGACGTTAAAACGCAAGACAAGGTCTTGGTGTATACTGTCCTTGTGACTTTCCGTGTAGTAAGATGTAATATGTGTGGTTTATTTTTGTGACAGAAGCTGATAGAAATCTGTTATATTTAAGCAGGACACTATGTTATGTGAGTTCTACGGAACTCTTTTCCTCATTTTTCTCGTCCTATTATCATGTTGTCCCATTTTTTCACTTTGTGTATTTCGTTTTTCTTCTTATCATTTTTTGAAATGTTTCATTTTTCCTATTATCTGCCATTCTTTTTTCGTGTCATGGCCCTCATGTTTCTGCGTTTAGTCTCAGAGAAAGACCAAGAGCAAGCACTGTCCCGCAGTGTGTAGCAACGCTTCTGTTATGGCTGTTAGACAGGTCATTATTTGCATGCGGCAGCGAGTGTGATATATGTGTCTGCTTCAGGAACGAATTCGTGGCGGTGCGTCTACATAAATGTATACATCGATCAGTGCTGTCCTATGGTAACCGTAATCTCCAGAGCGTTCGTAGAAATGTTATCTGCATGGCAATGAGTCGGATGCAAATTCCCTGTCAAGAACCAGGCTTGATTAGTATGATTTGGAGTTACTGTGTTGGAATAAGGACTAGAATAGCTCAGCCTATGGGATGGACGATAGAGAATACTGCTTTCATTGCTATCAGAAACAATGTTTTTTCGCCGCCTCCCGGCCGACTGTGGGAAGTCCACCCAGCCAGCTGTCCGTAGTATACCAAGGGCATGTTTCCGGCAGAAAAGTAGTCAGGATGCAGAATTTAATACTATTTTCCACTTGCTGTAGCATGGTACTTAATTAAGCATAGGGACACATTTATCCGTACATTTCAGGAGGATGCTGACGAGCGTATTTATGGTTTATTTAATGACAGCGTCAGTGGCTCGGGCAAGGAGAGTTTGATTAATGAATAATAAGCTGGAAAGGCTGTAGAAGGAAACCATCGTGGTCTAATTTGAAATAGGAGCCCGGAATCTTTCTTCAAGGACTGATTATTAGTTAAAAAATTCCTTTGGGATGAGGGTTGAACCAGAAGCTCCAATGCACTGAACTGGATTGTCGTCCAATCAACAGAAAAGTGTTTTGAGTAGGGAATATATAACAGTATATAAGCAAAGGATGAGGGATGGAGGTCACTTGGAAGATATAGTTGCAGATGAGAGGATAATTTTAAAACAGTTCTTCAAGAAATAAGATGGGGGCGTCGACTGGATTGATCTGGCTCAGGATATGGACAAGTGGGGGTTCTTGTAGTCATGGTAATGAAACTTAGGAGTGCATAAAATTGGCCGTTTTCTGGATACTTGAATAAATATTATTTTATCGTTAAGGAGCCTCGTCCACGGGGTCAGTTATTTACTTAGTTAAATAGTTAGTCAGTTATTTGAACAACGAATGGTAGAGAGAAAAATATGAAGTGATGAAGAAAGAAAAAAACTGAAAATGCATGACAGAGGACTTGGTAGGCTGAAAATGAAAGAATAATGAATGTTGAAATAATGTACTGGGAAAGGGAAAGGTACTGAAGTCACGAACGGTATGACAAGTCAAATACGAGTAAAAATATATAATAAAATATGAAGGAGGAATATTGCAAAAGATAGGTACAGAGCCATATTTCCTGTAATGTTGAACATGAGTCTAACGCTTTAATCTTTTAGTGCGCGGTGTTACTGTACGCTTATTTACAAATTACTTTAACATTAAAAATTCCCGCCCTTGGACACAGAGTGCATATATGTGTTTTGAACGATATTTACCAACAAACTCTACTTCTTTAGAGCAGAGTGGGTGCTATACATGCCACCTGCTTGAACAATAAAGGACTCGGCATTTTGCCCAGACAGTACGTTTATGTGTTTTCTATGATTCAGACAATAAACAGCGGTTATTTCCCTGTACAGCATTAACTGTCTGATATTTGTTTTGGGGACGCAACCTTTTCAGTGAGGTAGATACTGACACTTTGTGTGTCAGACCAATTTCATTTTTTAAGTGGTTAACCGACTGTAGACGGAGACAGCTGTTTTGCGTCAGGTAGGAACTGCCTTCTTAAATGCTATTTAGATGAACTTCATGCTTCAACCGATTATTTTTACCTTCCATACGTTTATGTCAAAATGCCCGTTACTCATCCAAAAGGACTGACAAGAATCACGTCTCTCCAAAACAAAGTCGTAGGCTATCTTTTTCAAACAATGCAGCTGTAGGCAGGATCTTCTATCAGTCGTCTTCTTGAAAGTTGGACTGCTGGCATCCGGATGGACCTACATCTGTGCAATTGGTCAAATTTCTCCGCTGTTTTCTTCTGCTCCAGGGTAAATTGTGTGTTCCTACCCGAATTACACATTGCATCGCATTATTCTCTTGCAGCTCAACTAATGTCAGTATCAGAAGTATGCATTGATGGGGCCATCTAAACGTTATAACAATTATTCTGTAATACAGTTCCTCGAACGTTGACATCAAAATTACAATAGACTTCCTAATGTCAAAGTCATATTGAACCTTAATACAACATTTGTAATGCTAAAATGAATATTTTATCCTAGTGAAGTTATTCTATTATTAATATCAGAAGGTTGCCCTAAATTAACCCTTGTAACGTTAAGTACAAAATTCCACCCTAAAGCATCCCTTTTAGTGTTATAATAAAAAATTCACCCTAATAAAACTCTTCTTATTTTAACGCCAAAGTTCTTCTACGAAGCAGCCTTCGTAATGTTAAAATTGCAAGTCCTTCACACAGCAGCGATTCTAATATAAATCATATTTTGTCCCTGCAGCAACCCATTAATGTTAAAGTTACGTTCTAAATCGTCCCCCTTATTCTTAATATAAAAATTCCATCCTAAACATGCCTCTTGTATTTTAACTTTAAAATTCCGCCGCCTTAAATCTTTCACTTTGTTGTCTCAAAAATTCCACCCTGAATCAGCAGCTATAATATCATTATGAAAATTCACCGAAAAGCCGTTCCGTTGAATTTTATATCAAAATTCAGCCCTTATGCGGCCTTTTGAACCTTTGTGACAAAATTCCTCCTGAAACATCCCGTTAAATGTTGGCAGAAAAATTACGCCCTAAACAAGTCCTAATATAAACAACACAATTCTACCCTAGAGTAGTGTTTTAAATGTTGATATCAAAAATTCGGCCAGAAAAGGGCCCTGTTAATGTTGACAAAATTTAACATCAAAATTTAGTATTCTTCGTATAGCGAATACAGTGCTGACCTTTTTTTTCTCTAACCTCAAACAGTCGCTTCCCAACCCTTCACTTTGTTCACTTCCGAGCGCTTTTACCTTCTGCCTTTTTAACTTCTGCCGGAAGCACAAGCGGGCACCGCCCGAGAAACTTCAGAACCCGAAAATTTTCCTGATGAGAAATATAATACTTTTTACTACCAACTTTACGTCCTCTGTCTCCCTGCTTATATTTTACAAATGTAACAACGACGTGAGGTCGTGTTAAATGTGACGAACCGCGTGCTTATAGCTGTAGAAATGATCGATGTGTTTCAAAGTTCACAGCCATTAACCGTCCCAGCATTTGGTAGTTCGTCGCGCTTACCCATATTTTTCTACGTCTTATTCTGTCTGCATTTTATAAAATCAATTTCTGGCCGCGGAGTTAATGCGGTTATTGATGCACGTGGGCATACACCTGCCTGAAGCAAAGTCCTTCGCAAATGAGGCCGGAAGCCTTCAAACTCTCCCACTCTTGTGCACTTCAGTTTCCTCAGCCATATACCATAATCAGGCGTGCCAAATTTGCAATTTTATATTCCAGGCAGTATCTTCAGAGGGAGCAAGCAAGAACAGGATATTAAAATTGTAATAACGTTTTATGAGCTTATAAAAACATTATTAGACCTTTCAAATTAAAGGGGATGAGAAATACCTACAGAATATAATTCGAAAAAGCTGAAAGGAGAGGTCATTTAGAAAACCTTGACATAGATGGGAGAATAATGTTTAAATACATGTTGTTCAACTGATTGAGAGCTTGAGATCTGCATTCTTCTGGTATATTACGCAGCGTCGTGTGGTAATCCGTTACCGACATTTCGGGACAACGTATCGGTCCCATCTTCAAGGGTCAGGAAGTGCAAGAAGATCGGTACTTTGTCCCGAAACCTAGGTAAAGGATTACCACACGACGCTGCGTAATATCCCAGAAGAACGCAGATCTCATCAACATCACGCCGGAAGTCTGAAATCAGGACTGACAGCTTATCTGTAATACCTGTCTTGCTTAGTGTGTTTTATGATATCCTTCTCTTTAGACGCTGTCATCACAACCGGTTTAAATATTGTATTTTAAATATAAATTCCCTTCCTACATATTTCATATTTGAGGTTCTAAAGGCGGCGCGTGGGAAGAGAAAATCTGCTGTCTTCTTAAATGTAACGCCTTTTAGTCTGGTATACATGAATCGAATTTTCAGAGGGAGTTCCACAATCAGGGGAGTTGAAGGGACGTGTAAGTGATAATGGGAGGCAGCAGTATGCTTTGAAATACGTGTGGGTTATGTATCCACCAGGCTCCACAGTGTCACATCCCATAAAACAACAGTCTTAAAAGTCAGGTATTAGTGCATGGAAGGAAGTGCGACTGGTTTGAAGAAATTAGGAAGTTGTTTCCGTTTGTCTTTCGCTTCCAAGATGGCACCACGTCTGTTCCACTGTGAGGAAGGATATAGGCTGCCTTCCGCCTTGCATTGCGCGTTGGGACGACCTTGTACTTCACAATCGATTGTATAACCTCCTACGTAGGCACCGTACCTCATGATTTTCTTTTGTGTGACTTGTTCTTATGATAGTTTCACTCCGAAATATTTCGGTAGTGTGATGATAGGCATCATCCTGTGCACGTAATAACTATTACTATCGTTCTGGGACAGCACGTATAGACGCGAGAGTTCAGGATGGGCTTCCTAACCACAGATATCCCCCAAGTAACACAATAGTTGATTACAAAAGCGTGCTCACGGAACTCAAAAATGATTTTACTCCTTTGGTTTCACTGCCACTAATTCAGATAACTTGTGAAGCCGAGGAAGCTCAGTCGATATAGTGACTACGCTACGGGCAGGACCTTCGGGGAATTTTGTTTTGATTTCTGGTACGGGGAAGAATTTTTCTCTTCTCGGAAGGGTCCAGACCGACTATGGGACCTTCTCAAGCCCCAGATTAGTGGGTACCAGTGGATTTTTTCCCAGGGGTAAAAACGACCAACGCATGAAGCTGACCAGTAGACTACCAAGGTTAAGAACAACTTCGTGTCTTGCGTAGAAACAGCTGTACTATTGTTCCTGTAATCCAGGTTAAGGTAATGCATTGAACTTTATACCAGTAATTATAACCATGTATAGAACTCAATTGGTTTTTCTAACCAGTAACTTAATTGAATATTAATTTATTTTATAAATTGACACTGTGTGTTTGGTAACGGGTTATACGCTTTCATGGAACCGGCTACTTCCGTCTTCATGGTAGGAAACTAAGTCGAATATGGGTATGAAGGGAAGAAGGATACATAACATATTTACTCTCACACTTAATTACATGGCGTCGCATTTCATAACAAAATAATCGTCATAGTTTCCGCGTGGGAAACTCAAATTTTAAATTTTGATGTTCTGTACATGTCAGCGACATCTTGGATGACGTGCGTCTTTTCAGGTTACACGACCTATGACGTCCAGTGACAATTACTCGCTCTATCTAACGGGCCCACCACTGCAAGTTCTACGTCTCCATCTTATCATTGAAGAAGGAGGCAGAGCCGGTTTCCGAAACACTGTGGGGTTGTTTAGCCCGAGATGATGGGTAGTGTCCAAAACAACAGTCTGGTTTATTAGAACAGGCCGTCGTCATAATTGTTTAAAGTTGCATTAGTTATTTCTTAATCTTGTGTCGGGTGTGGGAACGCAGACTTGCGTTTCGTAACCAGACATGTTTGTTTGTGATATGCCAGACTGTTATGGGGGTGAGCGTGAAGATGACCGTAGTCTGGGAGGTGAGGCCGCGAAGTCTGGTAGAAAAATGGTGACGTTTAACCTTTTAAAGCCCAGCGGTAACTTACGGCCAGTGTAACATTAAAAAATTCTACGTGGTGCCCACATTGCGTCTATGTGTTTTGTACGGATCTCAGAACAAGCAGCAACTTTTGCCTTATAAAAAATTAAGAGACTGGTTTTTATAACCGAAGCGGAGAGTGTTTACAGCGCGGTTGGCACTGAGTGCTTATATGAAACAGATACGCTTCGTCTTTAAAGGGTTAAGAGGAACCTACTGCCTCTATCACCAGAATAGATGAATCATCACATTACCCTTACTAGGGGGAGACAATAACACTGTAACGTGGGTACACGGCTACCAGACTACACGGCGTTATAATCCAGAAGACTGATATCTTGGTCGTACATTACTTGGTCACCTGGACCCACTCCTCGTTTAGTTGCAGGCACATTCAGTTATTTTTTGACGCTGCGTTAAGTGTTGTAGTTATAAAAATTTGAATTGGGCTTAGTACATTTGTTGTAAAAGATGCGAGAGGAAGGTGTTAGAAGAAAGATAAATAGATAAAGAAACAATGGAAGAAGACGTCTTTCTAATGGCTTCTCTCGGTATCTATACCATCGTCACCTGCTTTTCTAAATCGTTTATCTGGACCTGAAAAGCAGAATTGTGTAAGTCCAATTGTTATCATATTTGAACAATACATTATTTTTCTTAGGAATTCAAGGTATTTCAGATGCAGAAGGTTATAAGTCCACATACTGTCCCAGTGAAGCTGGACCAAGGATTAGACAGCAGTAAGTCACTTATTGGCTTAAGAAAAATTATGTATTATTTCAAAAACACATAAGGGACTTACACCCCTCTGTTTCTCATGAACAGCTATTCTGAGTCCTTTACTTGTGTTGTATTTAACAGCTCTCAGCTTCTCGGGCGGTATAGTGTCGAATGATGCTGTGATTATTGAGTGATGAATTAGACAGAATGTAGAGGGGTATGGTAGTGGCATAATTTTGAGTGATGTCCCGAAATTTACAAGCAGGGACTGAGGAAAGTACCAGATTCCACATTCAGTTTGCCCCTGTCTCCGGGTTTGGGTTTCAATCTGCAACACCCTGCATGTGAAGCAGGCTTGCTGCCCGCCAGTCGACCGATGTACACTTTGAGTGAGATACAAGGAGGCAGGCAGGCAGGCTGGCAGGCAGGCTGGCAGGGAAATGAAGCGTGTTTAGAGGAGATCATTTTGTGATGCCAGTTCCCGTGTCTGTATGTGTACGTGGTAAAGCCTCGGCTGTCCATCCGTCTGCTATTGAACAAAACCTGTCAGACCATGACATTTTTCCGTTTGTTTTAGTCATAACAGCGTAAAAGGCCTGAAAAGTTCAAGCTTCAGAGATGTTTGGTGTGCAGGGTTGCCTTTGGCACGATGCTCAGACATTAAGTAAATCATATATTATGAACCAAATACTTTCTGTTCCTTATTTATGGTTCCATGCTTGTTTGTTTCATTCCATCCAGTTTATTCCTTCATTTTTTGGGTTATCGTCGAATAGTTTACACAATTTTATTGTAATTTGTTCATTTCTCATTTGATTTTTTAATTATTTATATTACTTATATGTTAGTATTTTCGGTCTTCCATTCTTTCTTCTTCATTTCCTCACTTCTGTTCGCTTTTATTATTTTATTCGCTTCTTCTGTTATCTTAGCTGCCACTTTTTGTATAGTTTTACCATTCGTTTGTTTCGAACAAATTTTCTTTCCTTCCATCACACAGTGCCATTCACTTGATGACCGTCATCCCATTGTGTTCTCGATATCAACAAATAAACAGTAGAGTTTTCAGTACAATGCATCTGTATATTTATTATGGTTTAGCTACATGTTTCAGTTCCTTTTTTTTTGGACCATCAGCATGCTGTTATATAAGAACTAACAAAATAAAGGCAAAAACGTACACAAGAATATAGCCTCCCAAGTATTTTGTGTATATTGGCTATTATCTGAAGATGGCAAGGTCGGCCGAAACATGTAGTAATGAATGGTAAATTCTGTAAACAATAAAAACTTATTTGTTATTGACAGGTTATTGCAGTATAGTGTAATACACAGGTTTTTGTGAGCTGTCACAATTACAAGTCATTCGTTACAATTTTTTGGCCTTATTGATATCACTATAGAATCTATAACATGTCACAATATGCACTTTCATTTTGCCAACTACTGCAGTAGTTGGAACACAGAACATGTATAAATTATATGTATCTTAACAACTTTACAGCGATGTATTAGATAGTGTGGCTATGTATACAGTTGCGTTGATCCGTTGGGTATCAGTATTGTAACTTAATATTTTATAAACAACTTGTACGTGTGTAGTACTCTGTAAGTCCAATAATTTTATCTGTAGCGACCCAAGGCACAGTGGATTGTTTCGAATTTGACATGACAGTATCTTTTAGTGTAGAACCACGTAGCGTTTACATGTAACCAGTGCTTAAAACTTTTGATATGACCGGCTGATGATGGTAACTCGCTTGCCGAAATATATGTAGGGGTGTTTTAATACAGTGATTTGAAAATTTGTGCATTTGTTGGTTTACAATAGAAATGAATAATGTGCAGGGTGTACAAAGTATAAAATTTACCTTTACCTATTGTATTTCTGCTTTACCGTTTTTTATTTCCTTATTCTGGCTCCTTAATTTCTTTCTGCCTTTACTTGCCGATGCTTTTTGAACTGTCTGGTATTTTCATGATATTGGTGACGAACTGGGAATAATTTTCAAAGAATCTGTCATACACGTATTTCATATTACTGCCTCAGTATACGGAAAGATTGACTGATAAAATTTACAACATATTTCTTTTGTTATAACTGGCTTCTTTTCTTGCATTAGAACACGTCATCTCAAAGCGAAGCAATAACTTTAAACTGTGCACCCGCCAGATTTTTTCGACACTCTTTTGCCTTCCTTCGCTCTCCTTAGTTCGTATTTTTTGTCTGAAGACATTCTTTCGCTTCTGCTTAGTAATTTTGTCTTTTTCCTTGCAGTGTTCTTCCTTTTGTCCTTCTTGCTTTCTTACTTCACCACGTTAGTCTGTTTAGCTTCTGATCCCTGACAATCAGCAGTTCAGCCTCTAAAACCCTCCGTCAGTAAACTGTCTTCAGTCTGTTGATGACCAGTTCATGACATGTTTAATGGAACAACCCGGCTATTTGTGACGAGATAGTCAAATATTACTGCAGAACATGTCACAGACTTTACGTTTTATTATCGATGTTGTCAATGGGCCGCACTATTAGACTCTCCAAGGAGCTGTTTACGACCCTCACATTAGCAGTAATTATTATAGTGTTATGAACACCCTTCTGATGTCACTCCAGTCATGGCCTGAGTTTCAAATGAACTTAGTATTTTCACGTGTTCCTCCATTGCTTCCCGTTGTCCAGGCCCACCGTCTGACGTTACTTTATACACTCGATGTATAAGATTTGAGCTTTACGCGATCTTGTGTGTTCAGACATCGATGTCTTGGCTGTGACATGGTGTGGTCATACTGGTGAATAGCGACGTTTCGGAGGAACGTCACTTCAACCATGAAGATGGAGGCAGACTACATTACGAAGTAGTACAAACTTTGACACTGATCTGAACACGATATGCAGTAAGAGTTAGGCATTTAACACTGTGACAGGATAAGAGGATTATTGTGTTCAGACTCTAGTGTACTCGTATTATAAAGGTAAGAAAGAAAGAAAGAAAGAAAGAAAGAAAGAAAGAAAGAAAGAAGGAAAGAAAGCAGGAAGGAAAGAAAGAAAGAGGGAAAGAAAGAAAGAAATAAGGAAAGAAGGAAAGGAAAGAAGGAAGAAAAGAAAGAAAGAAGGAAAGAAAGAAAGAAAGAAAGAAAGAAAGAAAGAAAGAAAGAAAGAAAGAGGCTGTAGTGAGAATTTGATATAATCCATGTTTCATGCAGTAGGATGTTTATTCCAACAACTGCACAACAGTTAGCTACAAAAGTATACCATCATATCGCAAGACTCCCACATGCTTCGGCCTTTTTCTGCCATCATCAGATAGGTATTAGACAAATAGAAACACAGCATTAGCTAATTATGTCATAAGCGTGCAGTTGTAGAGTTAAAAAACAAGTGGTAAAATTGTATAAAGGTGATTAAAAAATTTAGTGCAAATTGCATGTAAGGGTGTCATTGTATTTATAATTTGACTGCAAACATCTATCGTAGAGTGCCATCTTCATGTTCAGGGATTTTTCCCTATGTCTAGTGTGGTTGTGTATGTCCCCATGGATGGGTAAGAGTTACGGCATTTATTACAGGGTAATGAAAATTTAGGCTTATGATCTGAAGGTTTCTAGGCAGTACCGGCTTGTGCATGTGGTAAAGGTACTTTGCCAAGGTAAAGCGCTGGGGATTGACGAAGGTAAATTGATAGGAGCCGATCCCAGTGGCCGCGCGATCTAAGGCATGGGTCTTCGGCCGTTCGCTTGCTGGGATTGCGGGTTCGAATCCCGCCAGCGGCATGTCTCTCTCTTGAGAGTGTTGTGTGTTGTCAGGTAGAGGTCTCTGGGTGGGGCTGATCACCCGTCCAGAGGAGTCCTACCAAGTGTCGTGTGTCTGAGTGTAATCGTGAAGCCTCAATAATAAGGAGTGCGTGGCTCTCTAGGGGCTGTTGCGCCACTGGAAAAAAGGAGACTGGAAGTGAAATGTGAATAAGCAGCAGAAGAAAATAGTTGAGCATTTAGTGTAGTTGGCTGAATTTGGATGTGAGCTTTGGAAGGCTGATTTATGGTGCGGTTTTGATGTTAATAATGGCAAATTTTCCCTTCGGTTTGCTGTTTCCTATTGAAGGCCTAACACAGAATACCCTTAGATATAATGAAGTTTACTTCATGCTTTCAACAATACGTGCGCCAGCCATAGCTGTTAAAGCGATATTCGGATATTGTATGAGAGTTTTACGGGGCGAATGGAATCCTCTAGCCAGTTTACCTTCTGAATTAACTGGACATAATTTAATTTCTTAATCTGAGCCTTATTCCTTCTTTAAAGGTTTAGCTACTCCATAGTAACTCAGACTGCAAATAAGGTACAACGTTTGGACTGCTTGAACGTGAAGATGGAAACAATGTTTGGCATCTACTGACCAGCATAACGAGCCAGATTTGAGTGTTCAATTAGTACTCAATTTATGAAATTAAATTTAGGCTCATGGAATTAAAAGGAATTGTAAAAAAGACTTGTATCGCACCCAAAAAAGAAATACACCACGGTACTTGCACATCGCTTTGACAGCCGTGTGTTCTCTACGGACTAGTAAAGTAACGCGTAAATACTTATAATTTATTTTGGGGTTCTATATTGGGTCGTCGGTAGGCGGGTTACGTTTTATGTAGTGTATTAGCTACAAAGCAGAGATATTTTAGTATTGTAATGTATTTCTTCACAAGTTGCAGCTAACAGAAACGACTGCTGACATCACTGGAAGCTTATCATGAGACAGATGTACAGGAAACGCGTGCGAGTTTCAGAAAAACAAATATCCTAAATAAAGTCTCCCTGCCTTGCATTGCACAGTCTCCAGTCTTAAGGCACCAGCATCTTTGTGCTTTGTTTGATTGCTTTTGTCTTTGTATGTCTGCGGCAAGGTGTCGGCTTCTCACAGCGGAGGTCTGGACTCAGTGCCAGAGCAGAACATGTCAGAATTGCGGTGGCCAGGGTTTTAGGATAATATGTTTCTCTCCAAGCACTTTGAGTTTTTCTCTTATCATTCTATCAATGTCCCGTACTAATCCGCCGTCGGGGGCTGGCAAAATAGACCACAGTTTCAAGGACTCGTTCTGACCTTGCACCAAGAATTAGATCGTATTGTCTATTGTGTTCCTTGTTTCCCTTATTTCCTTTTCTTTCATACGTTCACAATTTAATCCTTCATCTCTTTGTTTTCTGTTACGTAAAAATTAAAGTGGAAGATTTAGATGCAAGTGACACAAAACAACAATTAATTTGTTTAATGTTTTGGGGAAGCGGATAAGTTTGAACTGGCTCAGGTTATGTTATCACTATTGATGTTGGCATGTTTTTACCCTTGTTAATTAACGACGCAATAAATAACGCCAGACTCTGAACATAATTACATGTACAGTGGATATGCTGACATAATGAATGAAGTGACGTAATGACATGTCAAATAGTGGAGACATCTGCACTGTGTTCCGCGGTGGATCGAAGCGGTTTGTGACGTCACGCGAGTTACGTACAGTAGACGAAGAATCCTGTCGGGCATTATCTGCGAAGAGCAGCTGCCTGTGTTTCTGGGTTGCGTATTTTACGATGCTGTATTAACTGCAGACATTAAGAAGGTTATGTAAAGAAATATTGTGTAGCGGGATATAGTACGCCTAATTGTCGTGAGAGATTTATTCGTATGTGTGCGCACTTCATTGTTAAACAGAATAAATTAATAGACGAAATTAAATAACTGGTTGAGAGTATAACAGACGGTCACCTGGACAAGAAAACCCTAGCATTTATGGAACGTGTAGGTAAATTTGTGCTAATGCATGATATGCAGACATACATCAGAGTTAAACTGCTCATTTACTTGCTTACCCAGCAGCCTAATGGCCAAATAAAAATCAACACTAAGACACAAAAAGGCAGTAAATGTAAATGTAATATAACACTGAGACGCGTTCGCGTAACAATTGTTTCGTATAAAAGCAATAACTATTATTACATGTTCTGCATGTTTGTAGTTTTACTTATCCAGCATGGAAAGTGCATGCGTCATGTTATATTGTCATCTGTGACCTCTCCGGCTGTACTGAGTTTATCCACAATGTAAGATAAACGGCACGATTTTCGAAAAAGTTATTGAACTTATAATGTGTTCTGATTGGCTGTAGAATTTTTGTCTGAAATATTCCTCATTCTAAGAAGAATTCAGCGCGATACTGTCATAAATGTACGTAAGTATTTATATAAAGTACCCCGTTATTCGTGTCAGATTTTAATGAAACTTGAAATTTTCCAGCAGATTTTTGAAAAATACTCAAATACACAATTTGTGAAAATTCTTTTATTGGGAGCCGAGTTGTTCCATGCGGACTAACGGAAGGACGGACAGCCATGGCGAAGCTAATAGTGTCTCTTTGGAATTCTGCGAGCGCGCCAAAAGAGTGAAATACAACTGTACATATATACATAATTTGAGTATACGTAATAATATAATTAATAATAATAATAATAATAATAATAATAATTCGAATTACGTGAGGGTCGGAAGTTCGTATGCTTTGCAGACAGAGTAGGCAGGAATGTGTGTGTGTGTGTGTGTGCTTTTGTGTGTCCTATTATTGTAATGTACGAATAAGTCTCATAATTCGTGTTAATTTTTTTGACCTCGAAGTAATGTGACAGGACGGAAGCGCATAAAGCTGTTGTATCCGCGGTGTCTCATATCGCACACCAAACTGCAGTGAATGGACCTAATCTATCCACTGTGAACCACAGTATACACCAAAGTACAGCGCATGGGGCTGAATCATACACAAACCGACAGTGCTTCATGTCCCAGACGACTGTACTCCTAAACTTACCATAACGAATTCCTTCTTATCTTGTCGCTGTTTTTGAATCTTCGACTAAATTTCTACAATTTATTTGTATATTTACTTACCAGATTTGCCTACATGTGTGTGTATGCATTTACCTTTCATTATGGTTTCATTGTGTTAAAGATTACCGTATTGTGGGATTTGACGTAGTGTAGTCTGATATAAACTTAAGAACGTTTCGGAGGAGACCGCTGCTTCCACCTTCAGGGTAGATAGGCTGGAGCATTATTCAGTTCTGCAAGACTATAACGGCAGCTCATTCGGCAGTTCGGTAATATTCATCGTCACTTATGAGATAAAATGAAGCCTCGTACACGTCATTATTCTCTTGGTTTTCTTTGATGTAGACTATATGTCCTTTCGTCCTGTATGCTGTGATGTGCCAATCCTTCTCAGCTACATTTCTCAGTGTCGATGTTTTCTTCGTCCAGCTCTTCAACTTGTCTCCTTAAATGTTCTTTCAGTAATTTATCATTTTTTTGTCCGTTGTATGGAGTTGGATATGATGGTGGTTTCTGTATTTGTCTAGACATTCTGTTTGGAGCTACTCGTTTTACTTTGCACTTCTCTACTGGGTTCATCTTTTAATGATGGGTTGAAGAACGGACTGAAAATATTCCAGACAAAATGCTGTGGTAAATGTTTAAATCTGAGAGATGGAAACAGAAAAGAAATGATGGAGGTTTTATAAATTAAAGCGTTCCATTTTGCTAAACCTAGACAATATGGTGACGTGACTTACTTCGCGGCACAGCACTTCAAATTTTGCCACCAAATTAAATTGCTTGTTCGTTTCACATGCCATGTTAAGTGGGTCCCTGTCACCACGGCATGGCGCGTCCTCGGGTTGCGGATGGAGGAACGGCCTCCAGGTATGGAGGGTAGCTGCGAATACATTGAATAAGCAGTCGCGGACAGCCGACAAGAGGTGGTCCTCCAGCTTGGGGGTTGGGCGAGGTGCTAACAAATCCTCACCGTAAAAAATTATGATGTTACGAAACAGCCTACAAAGCCTCGGACCTGGACCGATTCTTTGGTACGACCCCAGCTACGGAAAAAGGATATGAGTTTTGGAACATGGAATGTGAGGAGCATGTATAGGCCAGGGTCACTTATGACAGTGGCCAGGGAATTAGCTAAGTATAAGTTAGATTTAGTGGGTGTACAGGAGGTTAGGTGGGGCAAAGAAGGGACTGTAAGAGCCGGGGAGTATACTTTTTTCTATGGCAAAGGGCAGGAAAATCATCAATTGGGAACAGGTTTTTTTGTGCACCAGAGAATGGTATCAGCAATCAAGAGAGTGGAGTTTGTTAGTGCTAGGATGTCATACATAGTGCTGAGAGGCCGCTGGTGTAATATCATTGTTCTGAATGCGCATGCACCAACGGAAGAGAAGGGTGATGATTCAAAGGACAGCTTCTATGAGGAATTAGAAGGGGTTTTTGATCATTTTCCTAAGTACCATATGAAAATTCTGTTAGGAGATTTTAATGCAAAAGTGGGGAGAGAGGATATTTTCAAACCGACTATTGGGAATGAGAGTTTACATCAGGATAGCAACGATAATGGTGTTAGAGTAGTAAACTTTGCCACATCAAAGAATCTAGTTGTTAAGAGCACTATGTTTCCGCACCGAAACGTTCATAAATACACCTGGACCTCTCCTGATGGGAAGACTCACAATCAGATCGATCACATATTGATAGATAGGAGACGGCATTCCAGTATACTCGATGTGCGATCTTTCAGGGGAGCTGACTGTGATACTGATCACTATCTGGTGGTTGCGAAAGTTAGGGAAAGACTGGCAGTAAGTAAACAAGCAGCACAGAAGTTTGATGTAGAGAGATTTAATCTCAAGAAGCTAAGTGAACTAGAGGCTAGGAAACAGTATCAGCTTAAGATCTCAAACAGGTTTGCAGCTCTGGAAAGCTTAAATGTTAGTGAGGACATGAATAGGGCTTGGGAAAACATTAAAGAGAATATCAAAATCTCGGCTCAAGAGAGTCTAGGTCTACACGAACGGAAGCAGCATAAACCATGGTTTGATGCAGAATGTGCAGAATTTTTAGATAAAAGGAAGCAGGCTAAAATTCAGTGGTTACAGAATCCAAACCAAAATAATGGAGATAATCTGCACAACGTAAGACGTGAAGCTAGTAGACATTTCAGGCACAAAAAGAAGGAATATCTGAAAGCTAAAATTAATGAAATTGAAACAAACAGTAAGAAGAAGAATATAAGAGACTTGTATAGGGGTATCAATGAGTTTAAGAGGGGGTACCAGCCTAGAAGTAATGTAGTAAAGGATGAGAAGGGTGACCTGGTTACAGACTCCCACAGTATTTTGGCTAGGTGGAGGAATCATTTCTCCCAGCTGTTGAATATACACGGGGTTAACGATGTTAGGCAGATTGAAGTACACACGGCAGAGCCACTAGTGCCTGAGCCCAGTGCGGTTGAGGTTGAGATGGCTATTGAAAAACTAAAAAGTCACAAATCACCAGGTATTGATCAGATTCCAGCAGAATTGATTAAAGCAGGGGGTAGGATTATTCGGTCTGAAATCCATAAACTTATTATTTCTATTTGGAATAAGGAGGAATTGCCTGAGGAATGGAAGGAGTCGGTCATTGTGCCTATTTATAAGAAGGGTGATAAGACAGATTGCAATAACTATCGAGGCATATCACTTTTGTCGACTACGTACAAAATTCTATCCAACATCCTTTTGTCAAGGTTAACTCCATATGCAGAGGAAATTATTGGGGATCATCAGTGTGGATTTCGACGTAACAGGTCAACCACTGATCATATATTCAGCATTCGCCAAATACTTGAGAAAAAATGGGAATACAATGAGGCAGTGCATCAGCTATTTATAGACTTCAAGAAAGCCTATGATTCAGTTAGGAGGGAGGTCTTGTATAATATTCTCATTGAGTTTGGTATCCCCATGAAACTAGTAAGGCTAATAAAAATGTGTCTAAGTGAAACATATAGCAGAGTTCGGGTAGGCAAACATCTGTCTGACACGTTCCCTATTAAGAATGGCTTGAAACAAGGAGATGCTCTGTCGCCATTGCTTTTCAACTTTGCTTTAGAATATGCCATTAGGAGGGTTCAGGCAAACCAGGAGGGCTTGAAATTGAATGGTACACATCAGCTTCTGGTTTATGCTGATGATGTTAATATATTGGGCGGAAGCGTACATAGCATAAAGAAAAATGCAGAAGATTTAATTATTGCTAGTAAGGAGATTGGTCTAGAAGTAAATGCTGAGAAAACTAAGTACATGGTCATGTCTCGAAATCAGAATGCACGACACAATCACAACATAAATATAGATAATAAATCCTTTGAAAGGGTGGAAGAATTCAAATATTTGGGAGCAACCCTAACGAATCGAAACTCCATTCATGAAGAAATTAAGAGCAGATTGAAGTCGGGGAATGCTTGCTATCATTCGGTGCAGAATCTTTTGTCTTCGAGGTTGCTATCAAAAAACACAAAGATTAGGGTGTACAGAACTATAATTTTACCTGTTGTTCTGTATGGATGCGAAACTTGGTCTCTCACACTGAGGGAGGAACAAAGACTGAGGGTGTTCGAGAATAGGGTGCTGAGGAGGATATTTGGGCCTAAGAGGGACGAGGCGACAGGGGAGTGGAGAAGACTACATAACGAGGAACTTAATGACCTGTACTCATCACCAAATATTATTCGGGTAATCAAATCGAGAAGACTGAGATGGGCGGGGCATGTGGCACGTATGGGGGAGGAGAGAGGTGCATACCGGATTTTGGTGGGGAGATCCGAGGGAAGGCGACCACTTGGGAGACCCAGGCGTAGATGGGAGGATAATATTAAGATGGATATTCGGGAAGTGGGATGGAAGGACATGAACTGGATTGATCTGGCTCAGGATAGGGACAGGTGGCGGGCTCTTGTGAATGCGGTAATGAACCTTCGGGTTCCATAAAATGCGGGGAATTTCTTGACTAGCTGAGAAACTGTTAGCTTCTCAAGAAGGCCTCTGCTCCATGGAGTTAGTTAGTTAGTTAGTGCGTTTCACATGCAGTTTTAACGGCTGTCCGTAGATCGTTCCATCTGTTGATGGGCAGGTGGTGGGCCAGTAGATATGTAAGTGGATAATATGTATATCAGAGATGAAATTTTCATGGTGCTTAATGCTAAGATCACTTTATTGTGGTATGTGGCGACATTTGTGTGCTTACTACGTATTTCAGGAAAGCAGCTATTACTTCTCCACATAGCATTAATTGACTGGTTTCTATAACCGAAATGGTGTGTGTTTACAGAGCGGTACGTCCTGAATTTTAAATATAATTCTGGATAATTTTCGTCTTTAAAGTGTGATATTTAATAATGATGCGATTAACATTACATGGATAGAGAAGTTCAATGCAATATCACATGTAAGGAGAGACTAAATGACCTTCTATTTAGGATGAAAGAAGACAGTTGCAAGAAGATACCAAGGAATTGTGAACACGTAGGGTGAAGGGAGAAACAAGGAGAAACTGCAGAAGTAATTTTTGAGGGGCCTACCTGTGTAATGTATACTGGAAAGAGGGGGACTGTAAACATGAAACGTAAATGGACTGATAAAGAAGTGGTAGATTCGGGGAATGAAATTTCAGGTTCAACAGCAAATAGAATATTAAGCTGACTTTTAAAAGCGACACGTTTGTTTAAGTTGGCGGAAACAGTTTGCTCCGAGACACTAGTTACTGTATTCCACACTCTGCTCTGTCATGTCCCAGAATACCGAAATATTGTAACAGAACAGAATTGCCACTTATACTTGCCAGAAGATGGAGGCAGTACTTTTAACCACATACATGCGTCTGCAGGACTGCACAGCAATAGGCCCTACAGCCAAGAAAGTCGTAATATTGGTGTCAGAATATAACACGAGTTTCATTTCTGCAATCCTGTAGAATCACATGAGAATACGACGTTTTATGATGGAATAAAGTATTATACAGATCCGAATAACGTCACTGCTCCAAATTGAAAAAGAAGTGGCAAGTACTCTTCATATTTCTTGCTTAAAAATAAGAATAACAAGAAGACTTTCCTTGTTACAGCTTTATAAGAATCAGTCAACTTTTCCGATTTACCCAAACCCACTATTATTTCCAATCTTAATGAAAAAATGTAAACATTTGTTTTGTTGTGTTATTTGAGTGCTTATGTTTAAATGAAAAATATTTTGAACCATGTAAGTGGGGACGGAAAGTGAAAAATATTACTTTGTGTTGGGTGGAGGTAGATTATATTGCAGGTAATCATTTGTCCTCTTTCCACTGTTACAGTAATTTGTAACAAAACTGAAACAAATCATTTATTTTACTCTCACACACAAAACACTTTTTAAAATTGAAATTACAAACAATCGACAAATTAATTGTAACGCTCACATCACTGTGGCTGAATATTCATTGATTACTGAGCCTCCACTTAAAAGCAGTACACAAAACGGAGTGAAAGTATTATAGGGCCGGGATAGCCTAGTCGATATAGCGACTTACTACGCGCTGGACGGTTCTGGTTTCGAATCGCGGTGGTGGCAACATAATTTCTCTTCTCCTACCCTTTCAGACCGGCCTCGGGGCCCACGATGCCTCCTTTAAAATGGGTACCGGGCCTCTCACCCGGGGTAAAGCGGCCGGGGCGTGGCGTTGGTCACTCACACCTATCCAGAGCCGAGGTTAAGAATGAGTAGGACTCCGTGCCTTCATGGTATTTGACGGGGAGGCTTTACCTTTACGATATGTGGTTATCTTGAATATTGTTGTCATAGTATATTTGAATAAATTGGATTTAGGATTAACTACTTTGTGATTCCATTGAAAAAGCTTCATTATCTTAGAACAAAACGTTTAATTTTAAATTTGACAACACTTTATTTCCAGTGTTTAGATTAATGGTCACATGTTTGTGACAAATACATTATTTTCTTCTTTTTTCTTATTAGTATCTTTTTACGAAGCCATCTGTAATTTTGCACCCATTTTACGTTCAGTTTGGCGTTACCTTAGCAGAAATAGTTCAGTTTGTGTTAAAAGACTATGCTTTTAAAAGTGTTCAATAGCTTTGTGAATTCTGTAATGTTGCTGGGGCAAGTAATTAAACGAAACTGCTGAAGGCGAGTTGTGCTGTCTCTCATATGGCATTGTAGCGTCCTCATTACCTTTATGTTCTGCAGCTGATGAATAAGTTATAAGACACACTACACACCCTACACAAGCTAGTTTCCATTCTAATGACATTTAGGCGTACCTCCGTTGTGTTGGCAGCATTGTTCTCAAAGCTTTAGAACTCTCTATATTGTTTGTGGTTTACTGGAAAATAACCTCGCAAATTTTACTTGAACTTTGATTGTATAATGGATAAGATGTTTAAAAGTATGGTTTTTCTTTTTGTAACGTGATACAGATGTGTTTAGTAAAACAAGTTGCTCCTTATCTTGTATTCATGTTACGTTTTTTGCCTCTGGATATAAAACATTTATGGGGGATTCATGTAATATATGTAGATTGTAAAATATGATTATATTCGGCTAATGCCTTCAAATTTTAATGATATACAAGTTTCTCATAAGGAAATAACAATGTTTACATGTGTACACAGAGACAGAAAGGGCGAGAGGCATAGACGGTTTTCTAGAAAAACCTGTCCAAAACAGCACGTAGATTAGACTCACGCCTGGCTTCGGAGGGTATATTCTTAGATTCTGAGAATAAAAAATGAAATTGAAATTGACAGACAAAATGTTCATTGAAAATAGTGTAACTGAAGTAGTTCTGTTTTCATATCGTTCTCTTCCATAATATTTGCTTGCTAGAATTTACATGATGAAAAATATTCCTGTTAAAAAATGGTAAGTTATTAGAACCTGTTGTCGGCAAAATATTTACAGAATACTGCAGTGGAATGCTGGAAGAAAAAGAAATATATCACAGGGAGGGGAAAGGAGAAACACTGGAAATATCTGCGTATCAGTACCTTGTAGGTTAACAATGTGGCAAAGGTTTCATCTCATCTCTCTGATGTACAATATTTTATATGGAAATAAATAATTCATAGAGAATGAAGTCTATAGAAATGTTGCGACATGCCGACTGGTGTTCGGTTTAAGATATTTCGGGTCATCGTAGTGCCTTTATTTTCAGAGTTAAACCAGCCCAAAGAAGCTCACTGCTTTTGTTGGATTTCTTAAACCTGAAGGATCGTAGTGCTGCCATCTTCAGGGTAAGACAGTCAAGTAACACTCTTCTTGGACTGCTTCACCCTGAAGATGGCGGCACTACACTTCTTCGAACGCTGGCAACTATTTACTGGTTGACAAAACGTAACACCCCTGGATAACGGAATCTTTAGCAGCAATATCCTGAGACACCAAAGCTCCTGTAAATAATGCCCATGTTAAACAGAACCTTGCCTGAAATAAAAAAAACATGGCTCGTTGGGATTCCTTTATCACCTAAGCGTTGAATACGTTTCTCAAATACGTTTTAGGGTTTAAATGAATGGAGTGTTTGCTTTAGGGTGAGGTCCTCACCTTATGCTTAATTAAGCAACAGAATATTAAACAATGTGGGATATGGAAGGTTTTTCGTAGGATAAGGTACTCTCCTAGTAGGTCTGCGATCGTTCACTTGCTGGGATTGTGGGTTCGAAACCCGTGAGTGTTGTGTGTTGTATAGGTAGCGGCTTCTGCGACTGGCTGATCACTCGTCCAGAGGAATGCTACCGAGTGTGTGTGTGTCTAAGTGTGTGTGATCTATAAACCTCAAGAATGAGTCGGCCTAAGCCCGAGTTGGGCTGTTGCGCCACAGGAAGACAGGTGCTCTCCTTGTGCGTGATGAAGTAGCATATTGTTAGACGATGTGGGACAGATAATGTGCAGCACAACAAGAAGTTCTTGGCCTGTGCAATAGGTGAAGGGAGTGAACATTTTAACACACCGCTCCGTTATACGTGAACAGCAAGCACGCTGTTACCTTCACAGTACACTAAGTACGAACGAGAATTTCACATAAGAACCATACAATAATAAAATGACGCAGTTCGACAAAAAGTCGGATGTATGACATAAGTAAACATATCCAAGCTGTTCTTACCGACACCTTCGATGTTCCGTCGTGATCTGTGTGTGTGTGTGTATGTATGTGTGTATATATGTATGTATGTATGTATGTACGTATGTATGTATGTATGTATGTATGTATGTATGTATGTATGTATGTATGTACGTACGTACGTACGTACGTACGTATGTATGTATGTATGTATGTATGTATGTATGTATGTATGTGTGTGTGTGTGTGTGTGTATGTATGTATGTATGTATGTATGTATGTATGTATGTATGTATGTATGTATGCATGTATGTATGTATGTATGTATGCATGTATGCATGCATGCATGCATGTGTATATGTATAATACCATGAGATCTACATTATATCACGTAGCCGACGCCTCGACTCTAATTTTTATACATATAAGTATTGTTTAATGTACAATCCAATATTTTAATTTTACCACCATACGTCTTACCAAGACCTACAGTAATTTTACAACCGTCAGCTGTTATACGACCAGATTTTTACAATTGCACATTGTATTAAACATTTGAAACTTGTGTGATCCCACAAAGTGAAACCTTATGGTGCATATATACGTGTATTACATTTTTACCTTATTTTAAAATATTGTGCTGATAGTCCGATGACGGTCGTAAACGACCGAAACATATAGCTCTTTCTAAATAAAAAGGTGGTTGTTTTCACTTTGTTTGTCCCGTGCTTTGTTGTGAAATCGGTCATTGTGTCACTATATCAGACCAACGAAATGCATTTTCAAGTGAAAGTGTATTTTGTTGGCCAAATATAGTGATATAAACGGTAGTTGTGTTTGACAGCGTAGTAAATGAGTTGCTGAAAGTACCACAAACACAACGGGATGTACTGCATTAAATTAAAAAAAATCCCCATATCGCCAATGTTTTGAAATAACGCTTTTATCCAGAATTAAATACATATCCTTAAGGTTGGCCCTATGCAGGCCACAAAATATTATAAGGAAGTGGATTTATGGTTTCACGCTCCTTTTTTAACCTCGGCTCAAGATGGGGTTAATTGGTCAGGTTCAAGCTCTGTTCGCTTTACCGCTGGGGTTACCTCCCCCGATGTGCACTGTGTAGGAAGCTGGGTGGACCCCTATCCGGTCTGGAGGCTTCGGATAAGTGAAACATTTGCTATTCCCGCTGAGATACGAACCACAATTTCTCAGTTTTCCAAACCATGTGCTAGTCACTATACCGGCTACGTTATCCGGCTTCAATAAATACCTGCATTCAAATGAAATCTAGGTGAAGTTACAGATAAGCAGCCACTTTCGGATGTCGTTACAAGCAGAAGATTTTCACTGTGTTTTATTTTCTCAAACGAGTTATTTGGCATAACATCATGGTTCGTTTGTGTGTTCGTAATCTTGTTACATACACAAATGTAATAATGATTCGTAAGCAAGTTATTTTACAACTTCAGGCTATATGGTTTCGGGCGTAATGATGATTCGTTAATGATTAATTTGAAAGGATTTGGAAGGAAGGGGTTGTGACATAATTGCTTCATTATCTTGGAATTTTTTTCTGGAGAGAGTGGGAACCCAGGCATGTACAAAAACCGTATGGACTAGCTGGATAATATCACCTGGCGTATCTCGAACACTATCCAGAAATTCTGAACTCTACACCGTAAAGTCGTTTGTTCCATTCATTTGGTCACCCATATCATAAAATGTATTAGGCCTATACGCTTTTCACAGCAGGGTAATTAATTCGATAATTGCATTATATTAATGATTTATCCATTAGCAGGTCCAGCTGCGAGGTGCGACGTAGTGGGTTCTTTTTCAAGGCCTTATTAAACAGTGCATTAAAGCACGGCATATACCCAGTGTATGGACCACCTGCTTTTGTTTTATAATACTGTTTTTTTGCCCATATATTCTCAGAATAAATCATGACTGTTTTGTAACCTATAAATTTTTTCAGCGCAGGAGAGACTGCCTTTTCTGTGACGAAGAAACTGAATTTTTTTAAAAGCAGTTTATATGGAAATCATGTTTCAAAGTATTAAGTGACAAAATGCGAAGTGGCAATACGGTTGCTGCTGTATGATGACAAATGTAGGGAAGTGCATAAAGCTGTACGGTTTCTGTCGACTTCTGGAAAGTAATATCACTGCATTCAATCATGCTTCACGCTGCGAGATCGTGATGGCGACATAAAGTAGCACTGCAAAGAAATTTCTTCTCTGCAAGGCTTTGTAACTAGGCCTCCCGCTAGGCCATCCTGCTTTCTTTTGCCGCAGTTTATATGAGTTCCTTTCCAGAGGAAACTATTTTTTGTTTTCTCTTTTTGCGATTCTGCCATACTTTGATATTTCCTGCAAGTTTGTCTTAAAAATCATATTAGGTTCCCCAGTTTAAAATTTACTGTATCTTAGGCAGATGAAAGGTTGAGGTTGCGAATTCGAATGTAGACATATATCGTTAACATAAGTGTGCAGTAGACATTTTTATCATCAGAACTAGGAGGTATTTGCTCTTCTGGGATGTTATGCAGAATAGATTGGTAGTTACCGACTTTTCAGGACAACCATCTTCAAGGATCTGACGCTTAAAGATGTGACGAATAGGTTGTCCCGAAACGTCTGTGACTAACCCCAATCGGCGCTACGACACATGGCAGAGGAGTGAAAATTTCATTTATACAGCGGCGGAAGCCTGAAGTCACGCACAGAACGAGACATTTGCTTGAAGACGCGACGGACAACCTTTAAAAAGCATATTGTAACAGAGACGCCTGTAAATTCTCATTTCTGCACGTATGGATTGGTTGGACCTCCCATACGAATCGAAAAATGTTACAATTTCACCCATATATGTAAGTTTTCCTTTTGGATCTACAAATAAGCAGTTTTTCCCCACAAACAGACTAACCTTTGCAACACCGATTCACCAAATGATGAGCATGCGAAACCGTCTTCACTAGTTGAATAGCTATAACTGCTTATTATGACCCCACGTCATGGAGTCATTCAATTCACTCCGGACATTCCTCATCCATCATCCGTTATGGATTTCTCTTCTTGAGAATCCAATATAAGAAACAATTTCAGGATGTGGTTGCCCATTGGACATCGATTCCGGGCTTGAAATTCTGAGCGAGTAATGTCTGCGAAACAAAATACCGATCGGAAATCTGTATAAAATTTATCGGATTTCGATTTTACCCCATAATACAAGTAAGAGATATTCGCGTAACTTCCGAAAAATGAAGGTCCTTTCGATTCTTTGGCTGCACTGTTCTGATGTCCTGTTTCCTGTTACAGCACAGCATGCAAAAGAAAGTATTTCTATAATACTTGTCAACCATGTACGTTAGTTTTGTCAAATAGTAAGAACAAGAACGTACACACTGATGGATCACCAATGTAGTTAATGTATCCTGCATATTTCTGCCAAGTCGATCGTGTCGGGGATGTCATTTGGTGGTACAAAAAGGTCCTCAGTGTATTACATGTGACGGGTGCAATAAAAGCAATCCCTATTACAGGCCTGGACAGGCCGTGATGGCCCGTAGGAGCTTGAGGCTGTCAGAACTTATATAGAGTCGGCACGTGAAAGTGGTAGGGGGCCGCGGTGGCGCAGTTGGTTGAGGCACTGCGCTACAAACCGGCAGGTCGCGGGTTCGATTCCCGATGGTGTCAGTGGACTTTTCATTGACATAATCCTGTCGGTCGCACTATGGGGTCGACTCAGCCTCTAACAGAAATGAGTACCAGGAATATTTCCTGGGGGGTAAACGCGGCCGGTGCGTAGGGCTGATAACCTTACCATCTTCAAGCGCCGATTGTCTAGAAATCTGGGAGCCTCGACCTCCTGGAACCCTGTGGGCCTGTCCAGGCCTGTAGTGGCACTGCTGTACCTTTTTTTTTTTACCTTTTTACGTGAAAGTGGTAAGGTTGTCAGCCCTACGCACCGGCCGCCTTTACTCCTGGTACTCATTTGTCTTAGCGACTAAGACGATCCCAGGGCCATAGTGCGGCCGGAAGGATTAAGTCAATGAAAAATCCCAATGACCCCACCGGGAATTGAACCCGCAACATTCCGGCTTGTAGCAGAGTGCTGCAGTTGTTAGACAAACCACGTTAGCTGTTCAAGACTCTTAACAAGTGCTATGTGACAGATTTATGCCGTTGAGAAAAATTTTTTTTTTGGTATCGTGTTTTTTTGTGTGATCATTCCACTTGGTCGTGCCACAGAGTATTATTAGTTTTACATACTATTAGCATTTTAAGGAACTTAGATCATTCGAGTTACTGACATGATATGTTATTTCCATAAATCCTAGCGCCTGCTTACACCAGTAAATATTTTATGTCATAAAGAGCAGCACTGCAGCTTTACAATAAGTCAGTCGACGCTTATCTTCGCTGCTGTCACAGTAGAAATTTTGTCGAAGCGTGCGTAGGATTATATTCTGCGTTCTCACAAAGTAAAGATTGATTTAACGGATTTCCATGGATAAAGCAAATATTAAAGTAATTCTGTTCTTAATTATGCATTAAGGCCTACAGGCGTATGGGAAAGAGAGGTAGAGCAGTGCGAATTTTTAACTATGACTTCAGAAGAGACTAAGTTGTCAGTGTTACGCCCAGCGAGCTGTCTCTCTGTGTCAGTGTGACAGGAGAGTGGTTTGGCGCCAGAACCGGTATGGACACTGTAGAGAATGGGCAAGTTTTGTCTCCAGCGGGAATCTAACCCCGAAATCCTTAGTCATCCATCCTGCAGCCTAGTCCGTGTGCTAGCTGAATTATTCCCGATCCTGGTTGCTGTAGAACAAACTTTAATTGGAATTATGCAGTTCACCCAAACAGTCAAGAAGGTACGGACACGTAGCGTTACTGGCTTTAGTTGATCTGCTCTGTAGTTCTCTGATTTGGGAGCATCAGCAGCACCGGAAGTGAGAGGCGAATCAGGGTGATGACATTCTTCCGGCATCAATCATTGTCCAGCCAAGGCACTTTATCGTACTGGGCAAAATGGTGCTGCAGGCAGTTGCGCCAAATATAGTTAACTGTAAAGACTGATCAAGCGCAATGTGGAGCAGAGAGCTTAGTTAATTGGCGTTAAGGAGAGGGAATTAAATAAAACGGAGGATAGATGAAAGGTAACAGAATGATTACAGGTAAAGAGGGGAGAAAGGCGTGTGTTGTGGGAAAATATTTAGTTCTCTCTTTTAGAGGTAAGAAACACGGAAGAGCAAATAAAAGCAAGTAGGATATAGAAACAAGAACAATGTACGGGGTGGAATTTGTACGTATGCCTATGTATAATAGGAGAGCGTTTATCATTGGCTATATGTGTATGTTACGTCACTCATATGCGGTGTACTTAAAGGACTGCTAATTGTCATGCAGATAGCAGCTCCATTTTTAAAATTGTGCCATATGAAAGAAGAATTTGTAATTTAGTTCACCATTTTAACGGATAAAGGGATAGAGATACGTGCAGGAGAGGGATAAAGGAAAGAGAAGGGGGGGGGGGGAGCAAAGTATGAAGATACGAAAGTATTCATTTCCCGCTGAACTCGAATTTTATTTCCCAGTAGAAAAATGTAAGGCGGAAAAATGTTAAAACCAAGGGAAAATTTTAAATAAACTGAATAAAAAGTAAAATTAAATTAAGTTAAATTAAATTAAATTAAATTAGAGGATACAGAAGGAATACATGTGGAAGGAAAGATAAGGGAAAGGAAGGCAACGAGGACGGTACGTCATCTTACGATAGCAACAGGACGCGTTCTGTGCTGACGTCACAACTTTGAATACTAACTACTGTACAAGCTTGTCAAGTAGGGACATTAACCCGCAAGATTAGATTCCAGCGTCATGATTACGAGAGAACACTCACGGCTCTGATTAAACACAAATGTAGCCTATTGCGTTAGGCCTTCATCGAAATACTCAGTTACTCTAGTGCCTGCTAATGCCGAACACTTTGCTAGTATGAACATACTGACACATTTACTTTATCGTTTATTCCTCGCTTGTTTATCTTTTATTCTAAGTTATTCTTCTTTCTTCTTGTATTGGTACAGAACGTGACTTGTTTTCGGGAGGTGCCAGGTTCGATCTCGGTCATGTTTTATCCTGACTGAGATTGTTGAGGTTCCTCTTCATTTCCTCCAGATAGACTTTAATTAGGTCACTACCTGTTCCTTCCCACTTTCCAATTTATCATTCAATAACAACCCTGCCGTCGAGGCTACATAATCTGAAATATTGACAACATAATTTAATAAAACATGGAACATATAAACACGATTTTTGAGGTTCTCACAGTGGCGTTTTTAAAGATTCGGTGTTTCTATTATAGGAGTCTGTGTCGTTGGGTTTATGATTTCTGACTTTTCCTAGAAAGGTGTTACCTGCATTTTCTAGGGTTAAGCAGTCAAAGGATTTATTCTTTTGGGACTGCTTGACCCTTGAAGATGAAGCCTCCACGATCCTGCGAAAAGTGGGAAACTAGTGACCCAACAGCACAGCGTAATTATCTGGAAGGTACAAATGCCGGAATGAATACATAGATGTAGGCTAATAATTCAGATGAGAGACTTCCAGTCTTCGTAGCAGTAAGGCGCCCTTGAAATGGCAATTTGTCGTATCGCACACAATTCGTCGAACTGAGATTCCCATATTAATAGGCAGTTGGGTTACAACATACCTTCTGTCAAAATGTTGTGTCCACAAAAACTTGTTTATCCTTATATTTTCGTAAGAGCATAACATGCTTAATTGTTCGTCTATTGAGGGTCAGTCAAGTTTCTCTTCTCTCCTGTAAAATTGCCTATCGCTGGGTTACGACAAAGTACTGTTTCATGAGCAAGATATTTCTTTTGTTGTCTTATGATTACGACACGTGTAGCCTGGTATGTAGTTACCAGCGTTTCGAAAGAAGATGCTGCCTCCGTCTTCAGGTTATAAGGTAGAAGCAGTGCTTGTTTCCTGCCTGCGAGACTGCACGGTGTAAACCCAGAAGACTGTACTCTAAAAATACGTAAGAATATCAGGGAAACTTCATATGGGTTATGAGACGCGAAGGAGCCGGGACGGCTCAGTCGGTATAGTGACTAGTAACAAATCGGGTTACCAAGGGTTCAGGATTTGGATCCCGGTAGGAGAGAGACACTTTCTGCTTTCCTTAGCTTACAGGCATTGGAACACCCCTGCTCTCTCAGCCAATTTATACTTCGTTCTTTTCTCTGGGAATAAAGCGGCTGGGGTGTGAAGCTGACCTCTCACCTCGATCTGGTCTTGAAGCTAATAATGCGTGGAACTCAACCTCTATTTCACCTTACATCTTCATTGTGCTTAAATAAGCAGAGGGACAGTTTTACCTGCTAACTTTTTAATGAAGAATGATATGATTCCTACATCCATTTACTGTCAGGGGGTGACGAACACGGCAGCTTATGGCCTTTATGCAACCCGCAGTATTTCAAAGTAATGGGCCAATTTGCGCCGGTTTGTGATACGAGAAAATGGATGCTTCTCTTTACTGTTTATGGAGCCTACAATTAAGTACACTTCTGTCCTGTTGGACACCGTGAGTGATATAATGGCACTAGTGTATGAGTACTGCAGGAGAGTCGTGGAGTCTGATGCGACAAGTGGCATGCACGTCTTGTGAAAAAGCTGCTTTTGATTATTTGTAACTGAAAAACAATTAATGACTTAACAGCTAACAAACGTAACATATGACTGGTTAAAATATTTTTAGTGAGTGCTGACTGTATGAACAGTAAAGGAACGAATACGGTAAAAATTACCTTTTTATTTTCTGATTATATTTATCTGAAATTTGGCGCAGCTCTGTCGATATTGCAAGTAGGCAACGGGCTAGATGTTCTGGGTTTGATTACCGATAGGACCAGGAATTTTTATTTTCTGTCCAGCGTCCCGACCGGATAGGGGCCCCATCCATCCTTCTGTTTAGTCGGTACCGTATTCTCCTTTCCTTGGTATAAAGCGGCCGGAGCGTGAATTTGAGTATCTGCGTCTAATTCATTACGTATTCCGTCTTGAAACTGGCCCATAGCCTCTTCCAAAGCGAGTTCTGCAGCGAATGCGATATAGTGCTTCCTCTCTCTTCTCTTTTTCCTAAGGTCATCCAGGAGCAGCTAGTGTCTTCTTCCTCGTCTTCTCATCCCTTCTATCTTTCCTTAAATAACTTGTTTTAGAAGCAGTTCCTACGCAAGGTGTGAGCAGTGCAGTTAGCCTTCCTTCTTTTATTTACATGTAAGATGTTTCTTTCCTCCTTGACTCTGTGTAATACCTCACCCTTTGCACAATCGGTCCAACTGATCTTCTCCATTCTTCTCCTTCACCACATTTCAAAACTTTCCAGGTATTTCTGATCAACTTTCCGAAGTGTCCAAGTTTCAGCACCATACAAAGCCAGGCTCCAAACGTAGCATTTCATTAACTTCTTCCATATATTAAAGTCAAATTTGCTGTCGGAAAGAGTCTTCTTCTTCTTCTTCTTCTTCTTCTTCTTCTTCTTCTTCGGTGCTGTCTCTTTCTTAGCAATTCTGGCTTTGATTTAATGTGTACATCTTGCATCACTTGTTATCAGGTTACCCAGCTAATTGAAATATTCCACGCTCTCCATTTGTTTTTGATGTGTCATAGTCTGTAATGGGGACGGCTGTCTTGAGATTGTCACCATATACACGTTTTTAAAACATAGTCTGTCCTTATGAGCGTCGTCGAAATTTGAGGTCTTGTCCGTGGTCCGGATTGAGTGGAAATGTGTGTTTTGTGTTCTCTAGCGCCCTCTGGCTGTTTTTCGATATAGAAACATCAGTAACGTTGCATTTCTGCTTTACTCATTTTTAGTCGATTAAATTAGTTTTAAATTTTCTGTTTATGTGTGTACCATTTACATATATAATCGTGTGTGTAAACATTTGAAGCGTTCGCCCGTTTTTTTATGTTTTCCCCGAGCGGCGATTTCGTGCCTGACAGAAAGAAGACAATTTCCACGTGTCTTGGAACGGCGCTAATTCGTGTTGTCTCCGAGTGACTCTCGACATCAAGGTTAATTTCTTCGAAAACCAGTGTCCAATTTTCTATATATGAAAATCAATTTTTTCTGGCATTTTCTGTCTAAAAGGAATAGTTGTAGTATTTGCTAATTTTTCTACGAAGAACCGTTTGTAACGAAGAGTGTGTGACGGCCTGACAGACAGACCAATGGCTATGATACATATAAAACAGTAATAGTGGTGGTGGTGGTGGTGGTGGTGGTGGTGGCGGCGGCAGCGGTGGCTGTGGCGGTGGCGGCGGCGGCGGCGGTGGCGGTGGCGGTGGCGGCGGCGGCGGCGGTGGCGGTGGCGGTGGCAGTGGTGGTGGCGGTGGCGGTGGCGGTGGTGGTGGCGGTGGCGGTGGTGGAGGCGGTGGCAGTGGTGGAGGCGGTGGTGGTGGTGGTGGTGGTGGTGGTGGTGGTATTTCAGTTCAGTTCTTTATTATTTGCGTGCCGACTCAGCCTTCTAGTTGCCAGTTACAGGCAGAACACAAATTACAGACAATAAAAATCAACACAAGAGAAAAGATAGGATGAGAACAACAGAAAAAACAAAGCACTGCAGTGAATTCAATTAAATTTTAAAGTTAAATACAAGGAAAGAAGAAAGATTATACATGGCTGTAACGAGTACATCGTCACCCAGGTTGTGAATATTCTGCAGACACTGCAGTTCCATAGTAACGTGATCTGTTATAAATGGGAAAAACCTGGTGTATGAATATAGTGGTGATGATGATAATGCTGATAAGAATGACAGTAATAAGTCAAGACAGCGTTCAAACTGTACGAATTAAACCCGTATTAAGACTGCCTTGTGTGACGTGACGAGGTGCAGCTGCTAAACAGCTAACGGTTTCTAAAGAACCTGTTGGTTACCTCTACAGAGTTTTCTGCCCTAAGCATGGCGGCATCAGGTTCTTCTGAAACATCTTTACCGTGTCTTAAAGTACAAGGTGTCGTGTTCTAGGAGGTAGCAACCTTAACAATCACTAGTGGGGTAATCCCAAATCTCACGTTAGAACTGCATAAAGCCTGCTACTGTTTCGATATATATATAAGTGTCGATAGATGGCTGATCGGTAACACGAATCAAACACAGCTTGTAAGTGCCTGTGCGAACTCTCTCTTGCGTAGCAGGGACAGAGAGAAAGCGTGGAAATAAAATGTTTCTTAAAAGAGTGCGAGCCTAAAGCGATGATAGGACGGGCCGTTAGCCTAAAGACGTGTGCCTGAAAAAACGTACAGCTGCTCTGTTCCTGAGAGTGATGGGTTACAAGTGCTGGGCTGGCGGTTTTTTTACAGTATAATGTTGATTATTTGTTTATAGGAGTGTATGGTTTATTTTAGGACACTCATTTTTTCAGATTACATAGGCTGAATGATAGGGTGACTGGTGAGTGACGAATTGGGAAGGATTTGGAAGGAAGCGGTCGTGGTTTGTGTTTGGTACTATCTTCGCCTATACCAGGAGGGTCTGAGGGAAACTACGGTAAATCTTAACGAGGGTGGCTAGGGTGCACTTCACTCATAAGACAAGTGTATTGGATTTGTTGTTATTATTATTATTATTATTATTATTATTATTATGCCATATTATAAGACGTCCGAAGTAGTGACGAGGATGTGGGCTTAATGAGACGAGGCTCGAATCCCGGCAGGAACAAGGGCCGACCGAGCCTCCACTTCAGTGGGTAACGGGGTGAAACCGACCACTTACGCTTGTCTGGTTCCGCGGTTAAGAATGAGTGTGGCTCTGCATATAAAGGTAAAGGTAAAGCAGTCCCACTACAGACGTAGACAGGCTCTGAAGGTACCAGGAGGTTGAGGCTCCCAGATTTCAAGACAATCGGCACATGAAAGTGTTAAGGTTGTCGCCCCTACGCATAAACTTACGCATCTATAGCACGAACTTAAAGACATCAGACGATTTTACTATAATTTTAAATTAGTTTATCTATTTGTAATCTATGTTTTATAGGAATATTGATGTACACTCCCTGAGGATGTCCACACAAAGGGTCGAAACATATCGGAGTTCTAGTGCCTTAATTGAAAAAACTTTATATTGTAATATGGTGCATTTGTTTGTATTTTCTTGACTTTTAACAATTAGTGCACGGATGTAAGTACCAAAACTGTATCATCTTTAGTGTCCGTGTAGGTAGTAATTGCCTACTGCAGGATGCTGTCCCTCTTTACACCCCTGAAGGGCCTGTGACACACATATCGGCCGTAGCTGTGGGGCGCACTGCAAATCATCCTGCTTCGAGCCTCCGCGTACGAAATGAAGCGACAAAATCAATATGGGGGGCAGCGCAGTCGCGTACACGCGTCATGACGTGGCGTGACGTAGCGTGGTTCAAGGGGTGACCATTTGACAGAACTTTCGATAGGAATAATCTCGTCTACTTGTGTCGTGCTATTTGAGACTCAGGACTCATTGTGACTGCAAGATACACGCTTCTTTGTGTACTTCACATTTTTCAAGTGTACTTGAGGGTATTGTGGAGGTGAAGTTACCCCTTTGCTTAATATACTCTTATCTCCAAGTTGATAAGATATTTGATGGTGAAGGTAAGCTGTACACATTTTTAACCTTGCAATAGTTGGCGGTGAGTCCCTAGCTTTCCTTCTCAGATGCTTTATCCACGATGAGAAATAGTCCGGCAACCATTAAGTAGAAGGTTGATCGGTCCTAGAACCGTTCTGGGAGAGGTGGCGGATAAAGAAACTTTCTCCCCGACTGGAAGTAGAACCCCGATTATCAGGTTTTTCAGTTTCTAGTCTATTCATTGTAGGCCTTCTGTGAGGGTTGTCCATTATATTTTACAGAATCAAGATAAAATCCGTCTAAACAGCACTACGTTCTATTTAGTTGCAGAACAACACGTTTCGACTCTTTAGGTGATTTTCGGGTTCACAATTCTTATTTTTCAAAACATATTGAGGATGGATACAAATCTATAAAATGTGAAAAAAGTTAAATATGTTAGGTCAATATCAGAAATAATATGTGTGGATAAAATTCCTCCACACTGTTACAATATCAATCTCTTTCGCTGCTGCAAGCTGTCACAACATGTTCACCAGTTTAGTAAGTCATTGGTAGATTCGTTCCAACTTCCAGGTGACTTACGGAATTTGTGAACATGCTGTGCCAGCTTGCAGCAACGAAACAGGCTAGTATCGCTACAGGATATTGTGAAAATGTGGTGGAATTTTCTCCACACACACATATTATTTTCTGATTTGGGCCATACCATATTTAACATGTTTATCGCCTTTCATAGATTTTTAGCCATTCCTCAGTATGTTTTGGAAAATAAGAATTGTGAACCTCAAGATGACCTAAAAGGTCGAAACATGTTGTTCTGTAAACAAACGGAAGGTAGTTGTGTTTAGATCCATATTGTCTTGATTCTGTAGCTATAAGTAACACAACGGAATGGCATTCCTTAAAAAATCGTGATATTTTCGTGTGTTCTCTTTGCAGTATTTATGATTACAAATTTGGGTCGTCTAATACATATATAAGCGACATCAACATTTTCGTAAAGACAATAAAGTGTATTATTCTGGACAAACTCTGAAGATCTCAGCCTGGCCATATTTGTAATTAGCCTGGAAAGCATGCAAACTGGCTGGACACACGTGAACAGACGGTAAGCAATACTGGTGACAGTACTGATAGGTGCCGTCCAGCAACCATTTGTCAAATGCATATGGACAGTTACATTCAGCTAATCCGCCTGTTCAATGGTCACAGTATAACACGTCCTCAGGTGGCGGATGGATGAAGCGGCTTTTAGCTGCGTAGGGTAAATGCGGATGCGTTGCATGGGCAGCCAAAGAGAGATGTTTCTGTAGATATGAGTGTGGGCGAGGGTATAACAACCGCACATCCAAAAAGGCATGCTGGCCTTATTCATAGCCACCGCAGTGAGAGCAACAAACCCCAGATTCGGCCACCTTTTCAAACACCAAGCGCCTGTATTTCAGCCCTATACATGTATATTTCAACAGTGGCAGAGTCCTTTAACATCCCACATAACAGGAATTTTTCGAGTTTGTGGCATGTATGTTGAGTCATTTTGTAATTTCGTAGCATCTCTCAAAAGCTATAATGTATGAATGAATGGAAGATATATCTATGGAAATTTTTGGTAGAGAGGGAATTCTCCAAATTTTCTCTTGAAATTTCTACATGCTTCAGTAATTTAATAAGCGAACATAAATGTGGTAGTAAGTGGACGTCATAAACAGGCGGGTTCATGAGAGGAGTGAGTGTATTTCACATGCCTTATATTCGGTTCTTCATTATTCACTGTTCGCCCCGCCACTTGACGCTATATTGCGTCAGCTTCAGACGTCATTAAACGAACAATAACAATATTTTCAACTAAGTCCATCCTGTAGGGCTCTACATGTAGTTTGTAATGATTCAACTTGACGTAAAATTTATCTGCAATACCAAATTTCATTATCGTATTTTCAAAAGCCAGTTATTGGATCGGTCATGAATCAGTTAACTGCAATATTTATCAGCTCATAGTTTGTCCCTAAGGTACATTTCAGGGTAATATTATCCTCGCACATGCGAGAATAGTTTTCTGAAATCGTTTATTCAGTTCCAATTTTCAAATTATTATTTTGTGTAACCGTCCCGTCTGTATATTCTACCTGTCACTTCCATATCATATACTTCGACCTGATTTTATCTGCTCTTAACAATTGAACATGAACAGAATAAATCACATTCCCCCAACCTTTTGTTTTCAAACACCTTCAAACTAAGGAATTCATTTCTAATTTCATTTCTATTTTTATGTATCATACTGCGTAGAATAATAAATTGTTATACATTCGAACCCGGTTATAGCAACATCGGTTAATATGACACCTCTTCTACGCGTATAGCGTCAGATATTCTGTGGTACCAATGAATTCCTCACTGCTAACAATAACGTTTCACTGGCCGGTTGTAACAACGCTCGTTTATAACGACACAAAGTATTCAGTCCTCTTCTTGACGTTCTAATGGAGTTGGACTATTTGCTGTTATAAAGCGTGGATAGAAGTGCTTCAGAAAACCTTTGTACCTGAGATGGCGGAAGTAACACAAGGCTGGAAATATTTCGCAGTGAGGAGCTTCGTGGTTTGTACTCCTAGCCATACATGGTTAGGTTGATGGAACCAGGGAGGATGCGGTCAGCAAGATGCGTGGCACATATGCGGGAGAAGAGAAGTGCATGCAGGATTCTGATGGGGAAACCTGAAGGACACGTGTTGAGGGGGTGATATTAAAACGGATTTCAAAGAACTGGAAGAGGAGAGCGTGGATTAAATTTATTGATTAGTTTTTGGGTTCCGTAAAATGCAGTGAATTTCTTGACAAACTGGGCGATTATTCATTTCTCAAGACGAACCCTGATCAGTGGGTTAGTTAATTAGTTAAAACCGAGATAATGTCATAGAATTCATCTTCAGGGTAGAAAATGGCACAGTGTTTACTCTTGAAACTGTGATTTCCACCTATCAGACTACACTGTGTCACAATGCAGTATGAAATTCTGAAATTAATTAGGTGGTCAGCCAGTTGGTCACTTAGTAAGTCCTAGCCAGTCAGTGAACCACACATTGACATTTTAGAAATGCCATATCAACAAAGCGTTTTTTTTTTCGCATCATCATTAGTCAAAATGAATCGTCGCACCGAAACCAGTGGCTAGTTTATTGTGCTGCATGGGATTTCACACATCTGACCACTCAAACACAAGCCACAAGATCTTTCCGTCTTTCGTAATCACTCACCATTATGTTCACACCAGTCTGTCACTGCTGTCGCCATTTAGCAACAAGCGACCAGAGGGTAAAACATTCACCACCCTACGCAACTGTCTGTATCAACTGCTGTGGTTTTTTTTCACCAAATATTATATGGTGTCAGAGTCTCCAAAACTTAGCGCTTACTTTACGTACCAGCAGGTTTAACACTCACAAATTCTGCCTTCTTCCCACACGCTGTATTTATGTGTTTTGTGTGGATCTCATAACAGATTAAGTGATTGGTTTTTTTATGACCGAAACGGAGAGTGTTTACTGCGCCGTACTCTCCCCGGTCCTTATATACACGTAAAAAGGATAACTTTTCGTCCTTAAAGGGGTAAGTCAGTGATGAGTTGTAGTCTTTTACTTGTTATTTACCTGATTAAGCTGAGGAAACAATGGAAGAACGTAGGCAACCGACGCTTTGTCCAAGGTTCGAATTATTTGCCTCAGGAGTATCAAGAGTAACTGTTTATGGAACACGAAGGTTCATTGTTGCTTTTACAACAGCTTGCATCCTGTCCCTATTCTAAATCAAATTAATCCATTTTCCACCCAGCAACGCTTAGTCCTTTAAGACCCATTTCAATATTATACATACTACCACCAGCACATTACCCTATTAAAGGTAGCTTTACATCCCCTCTTTTGAATAATTACACGAATGTATGTATTTCCCTCGGTAAGATTTCCGTGTCCCAACCGTCCTTTGGCCCTCGGTTTCATTACATAATGTATTGCGGGATTCAGAATTCTCACATGGCTTTCCATGAAGATTCTAACCTTCTGCGATATTACGCTGTGTTGACTGGTAAACACTCACTTAGGTTTCCGAGAAATGTTATGCTTTTGAAACGTATGTTAATATTTGCCCGCCGACAAAGGCATCACATATAGAACAACCTGAATTTGTGCCATAATATTAAGCTATTTGGTGAACAGTATCTATTATTCAGGAACCGAAACTTTTGTTTTGAAAGTGGATACAAAATGTTTCTTTGGACTGAGCGAGTTGACTCGAAATTTAGCGCCTCTTGACTTTATTTGGAAAGTGCCTGGTTCGAATCTTGACTGTGTCACCTGATACCCTGACAAAGGTTTATTTTGTTGTTCGTTAGGCGAATATCTTCGTAATGTCTCAGCCTAGCCCACCGCGACGGGGGTCTTTCCACATTTCTTACAATTATCATATTCTCTGACGCTGTCTGTCGAGGTCCGAGCTCTTGAAATGCACTAAATAAGGTAACAGTGCACCCTACAACAGGCCATGATGACCCAGAGGGGAGTAGAAGTATAACTGTACTCTTTCTTTAACCTCGGTCCCTGATGGAAGTGTGTGGTCAACGCCACGCCCCGGCCACTTTCCCCCGGGAAAGAGACCCAGTACCCATTATGCACGAGCATGGGTGGGCCCCAAGGCCAGTCTGGACAAATGCGGAAATCTCGCCCCCAGCGGGATTCAGTACCTGGACCGTCCAGCTCGTTGCGAGGCGCTATACCACCGACTCCGCTATCCCAGCCCACATGCAAATGCACTTGTATAAATAAATTAATAAATAGTATAAAATACAGTTTATAATATCCCAGAGCACTGTGATCTAAATCGTCACTGTAGTGTACATTTGAAACGTTACTCTATGCAGAGTCTGTAAAGCTTCTTCTGTATGGATATCGGTGCGTGGAATAGTACATAGAAGCCGAATCTCGTTTAAGCAGAAAGAACTGACGCTCGGGTCCGCTTCGTGGGGTATGTTTTAGTTAAAAGAAGTCTGTAGTTAACAGGCGAGCCCTGTTGATAATTCAATATTCTGGTTCACTGCGTTTTCTATTACTCTCATACTGACAGAGGAGATATTATGGAATATTCAGGAATATGAGTAGTCATTGCAAACAGATGTTTAGATTGGAAACCTACTGAGGGGTGAAGTTCTACCCGAAACGTAGAGTACAGTTTAACGCCAAACGCATCTTCCTAGAGGCATTTTTATCTGTCTTTTCTTGATTTTAATAACTTTACATTTCATGAAGTTATGCAAACCAATTTACTAGAATTATAATCTAACTGTAATTTTAATTAATTTTATAGTTTCATTCTTTTGAAATTTCAATCTTTATATGAATAATTCATGGTTAAGAATGATCAAAAGAATTTTAAATCCGTGTATTCTTTAATGGTTGTTTAACTGTTTGTTTAGTTTTGTTTATTTATTCTTACCTTGCCTCGATTGTTATTTTTGGCGGTACCTATCTCATGGTGTGTTTAACGACACTTTAACAAATCATGAAGGTACTTTAATGGCGATGCCAGTGTCATTACGTCAAATTATGTCTGTATCATCTCGTTATGTTCTGCCTTGGAGTTTTAGACGTGTTATCACCGTTTCCGACAGCCTGTCACACACGCTGTACCGATACGTCTGTCTGAATGCATACACAAACCCGAAGACCCCTGAAGGGGTGTTCCTGAAATTCGTTAGTGGAGATTTCTATGGGATCCTGTCGCTCAATTTCAAATTTTTGTTGAGGTATAAGGAAGAGAACGGATAATTTAAATAAAGATTTGTACGTATTTTTGCGCACATGCCCAGTGCACGTAGTCTTACCCATCATTTCCCTCGAAAAACAAAAGAAAATCTTGATTGTGTTTCGAATGTATTGAAAACAGTCATGTGTTGTTACTGTACTATAGTGCATTATTAAAATACGACTTTCAGATTTTATTCTTCACCGTTAGTACACACGCGTTATGTTATTTCCGTATTCTAGAAACGGCGTGATCCCAGTGGCCGCGTGGTCTAATGTGTGGCTCTGCGGCCGTTCGCTTGCTGGGATTGTGGGTTCGAATCTCGCCGGAGGCATGGATGCCTGTCAGGTAGAGGCTTATCACTCGTCCAGAGGAGTCTTTCAGTGTGTCGTTTGTCTGACTTTCATCGTGAAGTCTCGATAACAAGAAGGTCCAGGCGCACTGGGTCTGTTGCCCCATTGGAAAGGAAAAAAGAAACAGAATAACAGTTGAGCGTGATTGATTTTGTATCGGTTGCTAGGACACGAAAAGAACAGAAGTAGAGTGTAGTGTGTGCTGTGTGAAAAATGAACAGACGCATTTAAAATACTCGCGTTTTTCAATGTTTTTCAGATAATCAAAGTTGGCATTAACAGTTTGACACTTATTGCAGCAGAACAAGAAGGTTTTGAGTGCTCTGTGCCTGAGTATAGGATTTACTCGATTCTGAAATAGTGATATCTCACTAAATGACATAGTAAAAATATTCTCCCTTGAGGAGTGCTGGAACAATCAGCATGATACTTGAAACTGCTGAACGGTTATTGTATATGACCCGGCGGCAAGTTAATTTCCCTGCATATTTAGGATATCGCATTAAGAATGAGGTATGTCACAAAATTAGGTGGTTTTACGACATATGTACAGCGATGTTAGGTCTTGTGCCACTCTAGAGGTCACTTGTGAGTCAACACTAGACGTCATGGCGAACTATAAACTTTTCAGTGCCGGTTCTTTCAGTATACAAACAGAGTTCAGCATCTTGTCCCTTCCAGCAATCTGTTTTGTTGACGTGTCAGAGACAGGCAGTCGGCAGTACTATAAATAGCCTATGTCAACCATCGTATGTTGCCTCCAGCTCCCATGTCCGGCTTCTTTATACTTGATTGTGTTGGTAGTCCTGTCTGCAGTAGAGGGGATGGATTTTATGTTTTATCCATATTTTTTTAGTCAATAAAAATATTAGAAGTACTGAGTGAATTGTGGATTTATTAGTTTATAATTACTGCGTTTCTACTCCTGAGCCATTTTGTTACCGCATCAATATCGATGTTAGAGAGAAGGTCGGAATCTGGCTTGGTTTCGGCCAGTACAGGGTTCAGAACTTGGTTGAAACACCGAAGATGTTGGCTGAGGTTTTTCGTTCTTTTTCTCAGTTCTCAAAGAAAATGCTTCGATAGTCCCTTAATCCTTTTGTGCCGGAATTAAATTCGTGGTGCAATCAGCTAAACTGCTGAGAAATGTACCGGATTTGATTTTTTCACGCAAACTCTTGAAAAAAAAAACAAGCGAAAGGAACAAATCGAATAAGGGCTCTACAAGAATGGCCATGATTGGCCGACGTATATGCTGCTTCGTCAGGGAATCGAACTCAGCAGTTGCGATGCTGTGTGTGTGTTGTTCGGCGCCAAGGGCTTGATTAGGCCACGACCACTTCATGTCAAACCTTTCCAATAAATCTGGTAACATTCAGCCATACGACATTGTAGTCTGTAACGTGACTTACTCAGAGTCTCGTCAAATAAATTGCAAATAAATACTCAAGTGTTGGCGTTTTGGGGTTTATACCATGTAGTGTAATGTGTTTGTTCCGACGTTTCGAAGGAACGTGCTTTATCATCTTTAAGATGACTGAATATTTTTCAGGGGAATGCTGAATTGTTTGGAACATGTAAGTGTATGCACTGCATGGGAAGGTTTCTGGGATGTTGGCCAATCAAATATACGGAAGGGGTAGATTTACAGTTGCGTCGCTCAGCTCCTACTAATGGGCCAAAACTCCGGGAACCTTTCCATGTATTTGACTGACTTTCTAGTCTCACACACTGCAGCATCCATCCGAAGCAAATTCACTTTGAATATGAAGGCAGAATCTTCCTCCGAAACGTCGGAACAAACCCAGAAGATCTTTGTTTCATTCATGATCACCGCGAGAGCCTGAAAACTTGCAAGCTTACAATTATGGAACTAAACGTATAGTACTGGGATGGCTGCTTTTATCGTTCTGTGTCATTACACATATCAAGTATTTGGGTAGCCTTACCAAAATGTTGCAAGATGTACACGTAAAATTAAATCCAGGATTGCCGTAGCAAAAGAGGTGTTCAGCAAGAAGAAGGATCTTTTCACCAACAAACTGGACTTAAATATAAGGAAGAAACTAATACAATGATAAATTTGGAGCATAGCTTTGTATGGTGCTGAAACTTGGAGACTTCGAAAAATATATGGGAAATACCTTGAAACTTTTGAAGTGTGGTACTGGAGAAGGATGGAGAGTAGTTGGACTGACTGTGTGAGATATGAAGTATTAGGTGTAATCAAGGGGGGAAGAATCATCCTGCATACAATAAAACTAAGAAATGCTAACTGGATTGGTCACATCTTGCGTGAGAACTGCCGTCTAAAAGACATTACTGAAGGAAAGATAGAAGGGATGAGAAGACAAGAAAGAAGACGTAAGCGGATCCAGGATGACCTTAACGAAAGGACAAGATAGTGGAATTTGAAAGAGGAGCTTAGATTGCACTCTGTGGGGAACTTACTTGGAAGTGGCTACGGACCTGTCGTAAGAGAGTCTACGATTTGAAAGAATCATTACATCACTGAAATTTAATCCGCCCAAGTTACTATTGCTACTGAGCGAATTAAAGGTACAGTGACTTTTTAATGACATTTGCCTTCTTGACACATGTTACGGCATTAAGGCGACAGTCTGTTTTTCATAACGTTTAGATACAGAATGTCCTTAAAATGCCTTTCCGTATTGTAATTCGCATAAATGAGGAACTGGTTTGTCGGCAGGTCCACAGCTGTTGGGGTTTTCGTAAAAATTTGTTTCATATCCCTTGTGCTTTGGATTCGAAGTAATATTACTGACACACAATTCCTTTACCATTCGTTATCAATTTGTTTCCGGCAAGAGAACTGAAACATTACTATTATTTGAACGTATTAGATGGGGACTTTATGGACATGCTGTATAATCCAACATGTACTTAATTATACTTCTTCAATGTCTGTCTGTTTCTTGCTTCCCTTCAGTCGCACAGTATGCTTGCTTTGCCCGGCGCAAAGTAGCCATATGCTGAAAGAAGTTATAAGGCGATTCTATGTATGTGCAAGCAGTGAGTACCGATCAAAACAAAGAGGTGGATAGAAAGTAAAAGTACCGATGAAAGAAAATAAACAAATGGCAGAAATACAGCAGTAGAGTACCCACACACAATGATATCTGCTTTTGCATTCGTCAGCTTCAGGGATTACCTCCCATGGCCTATTAATTTCCATGTAAACCTTCCTGTAGCCAGCGCATCTCTTTACAGGTCTTTCCTCCTTGTTTATCCTCATGTACTATAATAAAATAACAGTTTGAAATTTTTAAAACCTCCTCGCATGGAACGGATTTGTGTATCGGTAATGCTGTGGACTTCTATTCGAGTGGTGCCTGGTTGGAATCCCGACCGAGTTACCTGAGATACTATTTTCCTGGCTTTCCTCAGTTCCTTCAGGAATATGTCGATATAGTACCCCTATTAGGCTGTGACCTCTTGCTAACAGATCCCTTTACCTTTATTATTTATCAAACAGCCAGTATCCGAAGCTATACATTTTCGAATTTCTAACAGCTTCCTAAAATTAAACACATGAAGAGTGATTTTGTATTTATATTCGTAGGATACAATTGCGTATGTGCTGTCGTTACGCTGCAGTAAAACAGAGTCTGTGAAACTTCGTCTTTGTACTCAGCACCTGTGCGATTAGTTTCTTAAGACATATTTACTTTAATTACTGAACTGCGGCTTTATTCTCCGGCTTGTTACAATTTAGATAAATGTCGTAGCACATTCTGCACGTGATACCAGGGAAAAGCTTTCAGCCTGTAGAGTTAAGAATAGACTACGTGGCAGACAGACGTATGAGAAAAGTGGCCGTGCTCTTAGGGAGAGGAATTTCTTTTGAAAAATTTGAAGGGAAGGAATAAAAGATTGGAAACGGAGGTAGATTCTTAAAACGTATAATACTGCAAGAAGGAAGAGATTGGACACAATTGTTAAAATGTGAAGACAGAAATGAAAAGAGAGCCTTGAAAAAAATAACGTTTTAAAAAGAACAGGTGGATGTCGCATAAAAGAGGAAAAGAGGATCAGTTTCTTTTATTTCTGTCATCCAACCTTTAATTTACTCAGTGATTTTTTCTCTTAATATTGTCTTATTAATCTTTCCTATATTTATATTCTCTTCCAGGCGTGATAAATGTGTATATTCCCATAACGTATAAAGCTCCTAATTAGATAATTTTATTCATCTTATTATTTGGCTCTGTTACGTATAAATACAGTAAGCTGATTTTTGTAACTTCCTCTATAATGATTACGATACTGGCGTTCATTAGCCATTTTTAAGGCTGCTTTGTTCAGGATACCGAGACTTCGCCTTGCCAAATTTGTAGGCCTCAAGAAAGTAACAAAATTCTTCGTGGCGCGTTGGTAGCTTTTGTGGAGACAGAACTTACACGCAAGCCCTGTAATTTGTATTTAAAGTTCAGAGGTTACTGTATGTACCATCAGTCTTAACATTAAAAAACCTGTGTATTTTGATTCTAAATACTAAAAACGTAATTGTTACCCTTCACAGCATTAAACGCCTGAGCTGTGTAATTGGAACTCAGTCTGTTTTCTGTGATATAGGAACTGAACTTGTAAAAAATTTCGTGACCAGAAGAAGGAAATGCTGCGTAACATCCTGATACCCTTACTGACATCACTTCTTCTTGGTCATAAAACTTCTTTACTAATGCCCTGTACGGAATAAATTACAGAAGACGTCCTGCAAACAGTAAGGGAGGTGGGAAACATGTTATTTCCTGGCAATTTTTTTAACAAAATCTTCATTTGTTGTACCAGTCCTATAATCTTTTCTGTAAATAATTCCATTCGGAATTGCATTTATAATTATATTTAGTAAAGGAATTTCTTTCTCTGGAAGTGACTGGCCTGTAACCAATATTTTTAGTTTCTCGTAGAGTCCAGTGAGTCGTTTTCTGTGTAATATATTGAATTAGGTACAATTAAAAGCCGTCCTCACAACCACCCAGGTGGTCGAAACATACAGCCTTGTATATCATAAATAATAATTTTATATTAAACTTGTGAGGAGGGCTTTTAATTGCACCTAAGTTTCTAATCTCACATCGGTATGCAGTCTGTAAAGATATTGAATTAAGGCAAACATAGCCGGAACCTGCTACAACAACGTGTGATACGTAATTCTTGGAAACATTAAGGTGCATCACTTCGTTGTACTGTAGCCTGGTATAGGATTTAATGCAAAATGTTGACTGTGCTGTTTGTACGTTTTTTGAAAACGTGATCATTTGCATAGAGATTGCTCTGGTGGACGAATATTTCGAGTGTGTAGTTTGCTGATGATCCGGGATAAATGAGCTTAAAGCCCGTGCTCCTGCTTGTGCCTACAGTGTCTCGCTTGCTCCAGCTTTGGCCGTGACAAGCAAACCCTGCTTCCCGTTGTGTTTTATGCATTCATATCCTGGCATTCTAAATTTTCTTCGCAATAAGCTGCCCCTTCTTCCTCACAGTTTATTTTCGCCTTACTGGCCATATTGTTTTCTTTATTCTACTTGCCCTAACCTACAGGAGTAAATTATCCTTATGCCTCAAGCGCGAATCACGCCACAGGCATCATTATGTAGCTGTAGAAGATGCCCAAAAAATATGCAGACCAGTGAAATAAGATGCCGAGCTTGTAGTGAAATCTTAATAGGGTGCGTTATGGGTGCAGAAATTAGAATAAATTTTATGTGAGAACATCAACATGTTGAATGTAAGGAAGTAGGAAGAAAGCAGCAGTAAGGCTGAAGAAGGAAAGACAAGCTTAATGAAGCAGAAATATGTAATAAATAAATAAATAAATAAATAAATAAAGGACTGGAACAAAGAAAAACAGACAAGAAGGCAGGAAGGAAGAAATTACACAAAATAGCGAAAGAAGAAGAGACATATGAAAGGAAAGAAGGATCTTAAACGAAATATGAAGAAGGGAAAAATGGATAACAAAACAAATAAGAATTCGCTTTCTCAAGATATGGCATCATCTGTTCTTCTTCCCATGGCGCAACAGCCCCTATTGGGCCTAGGCTTCCTCATTATCGAGGCTTGACAATCACATTCAGACACACCACACTCGGTAGGACTCCTCTGTACAAGTGATCAGCCCAACGCAGAGACCTCTACCTGACAACACACAGCACTCACAAGAGACAGACATCCATGCCCCCGGCGGGATTCGAACTCACAATCCCAGCAGGCGAACGGCCAAGACCCACGCCTTAGACCGCGCGGCCACTGGAATCGGCAGCATCACCTGTTAGGAAGCAATAATTTCCTCTGGCAGATGATTATTTTTTTTTGACTTAGATCCAAAGCCGTCATCATCCAAACACGTGTCGCGACCTCTACCACAGAACTAACTCCCTTTGCTGGTTGAAGCTGGTTAGATGTCGCCCTACTGAAGCCCTTCACAGTTATTTCGTGTGATTCTACTTAACTGTTGCGCGGTTTTACTCTTGTAATTCTGTGAACATGGTTTTGCTCTCAATTTCCGGAGACCCCATTAGCGCGGGTCCAGCGGAAGGCGTCTCCTGCAGAACCAACACTCTGTAATTAGTCACCGCTTCTTTTGTTGGAGGACACAGTTAATTAGATTCCTGGGCTCAGGCAGTCACACAGATGCCCGTAATCTGACCCGAGTGTTATTAGCATCAGTCTACAGGACGTCGCGACAACAGGATTCTCTGCAGGAGCAACTAATGCTCTGAAACTTTGTTCGCGTGTCCTTATCAAGGACAAGTAGACATACTTACATCAAGGTAAATAAATCATCGAAATAAGGTAGTGCATAGTCATTCAGTGTACCTGTAATGAAGTTCACCTTCCATATTTCGGCAACATGTATTTGGCAGATTTAGGGGGACCCATCAAGTAGCAAGGAAGCTATTGAGAAAATAAATCAGTATCCGTCCAAACACAACTGAATGCTATTTGTTATATAGAACTACATGTTTCGACCTATCTCAGGTTATTGTCAGGTTCAGAGTTGGTATTGGAATCTTATTAAGGAAGAAATATCGATATACTCGGACTGGAGACGACACTGTGACAACTTTGGTACAGCAAAGGAAGCAAAATCTGTCAACAGTATTGTAACAGCTGTGGTAGAACCTCTGTCCATATGTGTTGTTCCTGTTTATGAAGATAAGAATTCTAAGAATTTTAATTGTATTTTATGTACCTGCATAATGTATATTCCTTAATATGTTTTAAAGAACAACTGTGAACCTGGGGAATACCTGAGATAGGTCGAAACATGTAGTTCTATGTAATAAATAGAATTTAGTTGTGTTTGGACAGACACTGATTTATTTTTTGTGCTATTAACAACACAACGGGATGACATTCTTTCAAAAAATAGGTCTTTAAAATCGAAACAGATGATGTTTTAATACGAGTTTTGGGATTTTTATGGCAGTTGACAGTTCATATTGCGATTTTATCAGCTGTGACACGGTACAGTCTTGTAAATGCGTATCAAGGTTTGGGAGCAGAGTCTTCTTCCATCTTCAGGGTATAAATTAATAGGGTGAATGGACTAGGTTGCCTTACGCTTGCGCCTTCTGCCGACCTTGCGGACCTTCATACCTACCCCTGTTTCGGGTCTTGACGAGACTGTGACGTACAGAATGGCATTTGGACTTCACCAATGCGGTGGATACTGTCCGGAAGGGGTCAGATATATGGAGAGACCTAAATTGTGCTAGGCGTAGAGCGAGACTTCTCCGTGTATCCGCGCGACCTTGCTACAGACAACCCGCTTAATCAGAGCGAAGTCGGTACTTTCTTTGTTGACCGAAGCCACATCATGATACGCTAAGTTGTGGTCATTAGTTTAACCTTTTACCGTCAGTTCTTCACTTTTCACTAGCTGGCTCCGTTGTTGCTTTAATCTTTTCTGGTGATGAGATGTGCGCTCTTCTAGGACATTACGCAGCATTGAGTGGTAGTTCTGTACCGACGTTTCGGGACAACCTGTCGGTCCCATCTTCAAGGGTCAAGAAGTCCCTCAAGGGTCAAGAAGTCTAAGTGGAAGTCTAAGTGGAACTTCTTGACCCCTGAAGGTGCGACCCGATAGGTTGTCCCGAAACGTCGGTACATAACTACCACTCAACGCTGCATAATATCCCAGAGGAGCGCAGATCTCATCTAAATGGCGGCGGAAGCGTGGAATCATTTTCTGTTGATGTTAGTGGCAGCTGTTCTTACGGACCTAAGTGGAATAGGTAGACAAACCAAGAATGTCGGAGACTTATGCCAACGATCCTTGCTAGAATAAAAAATCCTGTGTGTGTGAAATGCATAGCTGAAGTGAAAACATTAGCAAATGAGGGTAAGCTTAATATCACCTAGTGTGGCGTCTTTGCTGGGGATCATGTTGTGCGCATTCTAATGGCTGCTGCTGGCGTGAGAAATTCCCACAGGGGTAGGGGCGGGAATCACTTCGGCTTAAGGCGTCCGTGAAGGAGAAAAGCGGCGCTTGCCCCCTTTTGACCTGTATTTTGTCTTACGATTGAGGAAAGTCATAGAAAACCTTAGTGGGTATGTTTTGGTTATTTATAGGTAATCAAGTATTTGAGAGCGGAAGGTGGTAGAATCCGGTGCGGGTCAATGTGGACGGTAAGCTAAAGGTAAAGTTCACTCTATAACAGGCCGTGAAGATCCAGATGGGGAGTAGAGGTGTAGCTGTACTATTTCTTTAACCTCGGTGCTGGATGTGGGGTGGGGGAGTGGTTGACACCACACCCCTGCCTCTTTACCCCGGGAAAGAGACCCGTCACAGGAGGCTGGGTGAGACCCAGGGTCAGTCTGGACGAGTGCGGAAAATCCCCCCGTCCTCACCGGGATTCGATCCTCGGGCCGCCCAGCCCATAGCGAGTCGCTATGCTGGCTACGGTGTCCCGTCCCAGTTATGGAGACGGGGCATAGGAAATGAGAGGAACACTTACGGGATCCACATTGAAACTAAAACTTACATAGCCTGCAGTCTCTAAATTAGTGGATAAAATCTTGAATAAGTCACGTTATTAGTGTTGTTGTTTATGCTTTCAATCTCATAGTTTAATATTTAGTAGTACGTGATTCTGCCTATCACACAGGCCACTTCTACCGTTCGGACACTGGGATCTTGAGTTCGAAATCCTCTCTGTCCATCCATATATGCTTTTCCTTCTGTGTGTTTATTGACATGTTTAAGTACTATGAGCACGCCACGAGATGTCGGCAGAGCTGGTTACACGGACAGGAGGCATTTGAAGCTACTCCCTATTCTGAAAACGTGAGTCCACTTGCCTGCACTCTAGGCGAAATAAATCAGATATAAGTGATGTGTGTGAGACAGGGGTAGTAGTGTTCATTAACAGCCTGGTGCGCATGCGCCTCTTTACTGTCCTACTCATACACCCCGTGCCTTCTCCTCGCGTGCGCATAATAGAGGCCTTGTGATGGACCGGTTCACCAAGCAGAATCAAACAAACTGTCTGAGAGCAGTGTTTCCCAAAGTGTTTTGTTCGCGAACCCCTTTTGGCTTCGAAAAATAATCACGGATCCTTACATCCTTGCTGATGTAAATATACTGTGTCCGGATGATAGGTAACCAAAATTAAACATTTATATGCCAGGAATTGTGTTAGATAGCTGCGAATACATGCCCGTAGCATGTGTAACAATGCATTGCATGACTTGATCTTAATTAAATTGGCTGTTGCTCGCTTCGCGGGTACAGGAAGTTTCTGAATTAGATATTTTAACGGTCGTACGAAATAACCATATCGCTAAATAAAGAATTGCCTTAATTACTAAGTATTTTAACAAAACATTATTCATTTAATTTAAAAAGTAAGTAAACTTCATAGTTGCCGTTACAGAAATGTAACCACGGATCGTCTGGGAACTGGTCGCGGATCCGCTGGGATCCGCGGAGCGCACTTTGGGAATCACTGGTCTGGAGTAGTGTTCGTGTACCCGGGAAATTATTTTGTTGGATTACACCTTAAAATTCTGAATAATCCAGTCATGTGTAAATAATCAGTAACTAACCATGAACCATCTCGTGGTATCAGTTTAATTCTGTGCATCTGCCATGGCCAGTTGGATCGTTTGTGTCACCGAAGTTAGCGGAAAGTATTAAGCGGATCCTGTGTCAAAACCGACAAGCTTTCGGATGTCTGGCTTTTCAATATGCATTCCAGGAAGAATGAAATATATTTTTGTGCAAGTGATAACGTATGTCAGCATAATCAAACCGCACTGCCACTACATGTTTAATTAAAACAGTGTTGAATTCCAACTATTTGATTTGATATGATAACATTATTTGAGTGTAAAATGTTAACATTATATCTGTGTTTAACAATCGTGACACGAAAACGCATTGGGAAGTAGAGGTATAGTCAGGGCTACACTAAAGGGCGGGCAAGTCTGGAAGGTGCCCGGGGCTCCGATCTCTAAGGGGCGCTAATCACTGAAATAATCAGAAATACGGTGCTAGTAAACTCAGGTTTCCATACGCGAAACAATTTCTTCAAAAGTTATATGCAGTTTAGGCACGCGCCTTCAAAACATTTGCCAGCCTTTTCATAGACCGGAAAAGTTTGAAGAATATCGGTCTTAAGGGGCGCCAAATTATTAGCCTGTCCGGGACACCTAATTAGCCTGCCGTCGGCGTCCACATGTCTCAGACCGACTCTTAAATATAGTTCCACGCACTTGTAACATCTGCAGTTAATGGAGGTGAGTTGTAAGCTTCACGCCCCCAGGCACTTTATCCCCAGTGAAACAGTCCTTCTCTTGCCCCCTTTGAATAAGGCCCTGGTTGGGCCCCAGATCTGGGCTGGATGCTTTGTCTCTTGTCCCTGTCGGGAACCGAACTCAACACCGTAAAGTACCCATGCCGTACTATAGTGTTCTCTCTTTTCAAAGTTTTATGTGTAAGGAAATACGGAAAGAGTTCTGATGGAAGCTGTTTTGATTTTATTTGCGGAGTTCATTATAATGTCTTTTGTATGAAGTTAGAAAATAATACAGTAATTTCCACAGGAGTGGTGAAGGTATTGTATTTAGAGGCTCTGTAATTTCCGAGCTGCTTTCATATGAACTGGTGGAACAAGACCTGGAACAAATCAGCTGTCATGGAACAGTCAGCCCGCAGTTACTTTCTATTGATTAATTTCCACATAGGGATTGCAGTAATTTGTGTTGCTGTGCCATTGGTTTCGGTCATGCATAGGGAAGGAAGTCTGCGTGTCATACGAGCATTAAGCTTGCCCTTTTCGTAAAGAATGGATCTGGTTCACCAGGGGTCGTAAAACGTTTCTGTTCTGCTCCTGACACATGTAAATTCAATATGAAATTCTATGACATGTTTAGTGTCACTTCTTTCTTTCATTGGCACGACAGCCCCTAGTCAGCCAGGGCCGCCTCATTATCGATGCTTCACGATCACACTCAGACACACCACATTCGGTAGGAGTCCTCTGGATGAGTGATCAGCCCAACGCAGAGACCTCTACCTAACAACACACAACACTCACAAGAGACAGACATCCAATCACCCAGGTGGGATTCGAAACCACAATCCCAGCTAGCAGATACACGCCTTAAACCACGCGGCCACTGGGATCGGTTTCGTATCACTAGAATGATTTAAAAATCTTTAGACGGAATGTCTCGCAACAGGGTATCCATAGCTCAACGGCGTGTTTTTGGGCTCAGTTCGACTCGAAATTTTCCTATTATACGTATGCCCGAAAGTTAGTAGTAATGAAGACGCGCTCCTTAGGAATTTAATTTACTAACATATTAATGCTAGGATTAATTTTGATGTTGAACATCCCAGTTGGCGTATGTATACAAAGTATATATTTCAGTTCTTCTCTGAGGAATTGAAATATATACCTTGTATTTCAGGATTAATTTATATTATATTATATTATAATCTTAAATTCTTGGCATTGTAAACACTAATATCACATTGTATATGTTTATGAAATTTGGAGGTAATTTTTGTGTTTACTCTAATGCACGATCTGGCCCTCAGTGAGAGTCAAATGAGCGCATATTTCCTTTCATATATGAGCGCGAACATCCATTGGGCTATCTTTATAAAATGCATACCGTTGTGAGTATACTATAAATGAAAACACAGTTAGAAGCCGTCTTCACAACTTGTTAACAAGTTGTGAAGACGGCTTCTAACTGTGTTTTCATTTATAGTATACTCACAACGGTCCGCATTTTATAAAGATTCCAATGGCTAGTCAAGCCAGAAGCATACATCAGTACAAAAGTATAAAGAGGAAGATTCTCGGCTGCAGTGCCAACATGTACTTCATAACAAGTTGTGAGGACGGCATCTGACTGTGCTTACATCCATTGCGCTGTTCGAAAGGTCAGTACAAGCAGGGCTGGCACGATACACGTGGGCGCCCCGGGGAGGCTAATTGGGTGTCCCGGGCATGCTAATAATTTGAAGCCCCTTAAAACCGATGTTCTTTAAATTTTTTGGGTCTAGGACAAGGCTGGTGAAATTTTCTGAGAGCACCCGCCCAAATTACGGATAATTTTTGGAGTCATTCTTTCACTCATGGAAACCTGAGTTTACTAATACCATATTTCTGATTATTCCAGTGACGTCTTAGTGGCCCTTATAGGATAGCGCTCTGGGTGACTGCCCGATTGGCTAACCCCTTAGTCCGACCCTGAGTACAAGCTCTCGACTGTACTGCATAAACCAGGGACTTCATACATCCTCAAAGACAGTAGTCCAAAGGAATGTGATCAGGTGAAGCTGATTGCTAAGGAAACGGTCCGTGCTACATATTCTAACGGGTTTGAAGTTGCTGCCTGAGATATGCAGTTAGTCCCTGTCAAAATTACTACGTGTTGTCTTTCTCCAGGCACATCTCCTACCTGAAGTGGAGAATAACATCTAGCGACAGTGACAGCTCATTTTCTAGGACACGCAGAGACCCTCGTTTTTTTTTTATTTTTAAAAATTCATACGTCTGAAATTTTGTAATTTGAAATTTATTTGGGGAAGGGGCGTGTATGTACTGAAAACCTGTTATGTTTCTGAAACTTCTGCAGAAAGCTTTCCAGACAGTCAGCATGACAAACCTGAAACATGCTATTCATGTCGGCGTGTACATATGCCGGTATTTTCTGTAGGTAATGCCGCATGTGCTATTTGTTATCGCCTGGTCGCGCTCCTTCATGCGAAATGTACAATACGATAACATGGGTACCAGCTGGTGCAATAATCACGCCGCACAATTGAACACAATTAATAGTGCATGAGCCGGAAACTCTGTACCCTCAGGAAGAACCTTGTCAAGTACGCTGGAACAAAATGTCTTTTAGCCCCCCACCCCAAAAACACGCACACACACACACGCACACACACACACACACACACACACACACACACACACACACACACACGACGGAGCAATATCTGACCCATCTGCAGGGCGTCTGCTCTTACAAATGCACTGACAAGAGAGAGACGAGGTAGCTCTATCACTGTAGTGACTGGCTGTGACGTGGATCGTCGAGGGTTTGATTCCCTGATAGGGCACAGATTTGTTATACAATGAATGTCTGGAAATGAAACCCTTTGACAAAGCTGTGGGCGCGTCAAGCCGACCACTCACCCAGACCAATGAAGAAGTGGAGCTGTACCTACACTAATACATATGTGTTCTTGACGTGGTGCTTAATTACGGTCAGACACAACACTACATTTTGTCTGAGAGGCAGGAGTAACAACGGAGAATATTCTGTAACCATGAACTGCGTAATTTTTGTACACCACCATTATTAGAGTGCCAACGGCCATACCACATTGAAAACGCCGGTTCTCGTCCATCACTGCAGTTAAGCAACGTTTGGCGTGTTTAGTACGTGGACGGGTGACCGCCTGGGAACACCACGCGCTGTTGGTATTCATTCTAGGGTACTCACGGTGTCGCAGTTGGTTGGGGCACTGGGATAGAAGCCGGTTTCGATTCCCGATGGTGTCATTTCATTGACATAATCCTTCCGGCCGTACTGTGGCCCTTGGGTTGACTCAACATCTAACAGAAATGAGTATCAGGGATATCTCCTGGGGGGTAAAGGCGGCCGGTACATTGGGCTGACAACCTTACCACCTTCATGTGCCGATTGTCTTGAAATCTGGGAGCCTCGACTTTAGCTTTATACTTACAGTTATTACATTACAAACATGGCTGCAATTCAAATAATCAGTGTGTACTGTGTCATGAAAGGCAAAACAGTTTTGAATGCGGAAGCCACTTAGTTTGTGGCGGCTTTGAGAAACCAAGATTTCCGGAGGGGGGGGGGGGGGGGTGTGGGAAAAATAAATGTATCTCAAGGGAGGTGGATTGTGATTAATCGTGGTTTATACGATCTACTTTAAAAAGTGCCGATCCCGGTGGCCGCGCCGTCTAAGGCGTGGGTCTGCGGTCGCTCGCTTGCTGGGATTGCGGGTTCGAATCCCGCCTGTTGTCCGTCTCTTGTGAGTGTTCTGTGTTGTCAGGTAGAGGCCTCTCTGTCAGGCTTATCTCTCGTCCAGAGAAGTCCTACCGAGTGTGGTGTGTCTGAGTGTGATTGTGAAGCCTCGATAATGAGGAGGCCCTGGCCCACTAGGGGCTGTTGCGGCATGGAAAAAAATTTAAAAGGGAATTAATATTTATACCTTGCAATAATCATAAATTTGAAACACACGTGTATACTTCGATGATATAATAACATTTTGTGAAGTCGAAAATACGAAGTGCACCCCCCAAAAACGAGCCACAAGGGTCAAGATGTAGGTATTCAAAAAGAAAAATTTATGTCTGGAAATCTGTTAAACGGACGTCCAGTTTGCACCTTTAGAAAAGCAATCTTTCTGTTTCTTTCTCTTACTACTACGTACCGCAGCAGGTTTCAACGTAGGCACCCCTAGTGGCACGACAAATATCCAGAGCTGTCCCCGAGTTTTAAAGCGTTTTGGAGATTACTGTAACCACAGCTTTGAACACCGGGCTTTCAGCTGCTGAATGTCGTTTTTGACCGCGTAGACGAGGCCCGTCACATAAATCCACAAAGAAAATCGCAGGTGGTTGAAGTCCGGTGACAGAGGAGGGCATGCAATTGGCGCGTCTGTTCCGATCCATCTGCCAGGCATCTTGCGATTGAGGTGATTCCTCACGCTATAGCTGTGGTGAGGCAATGCAAAGTCTTGTTGCGAGACAGTTGCAGGTCGTAACTGGAGTACCGCATACAGTTCCAGCATGTCCAGGTCCGAGGCCCGTTCACGGTCGGTTCCAAATAAAAGGGTCCAATCAGCCTCACCTTGCAATAAGCAGCATCAGCTGGCGCATGCACGTGAGTGAGGTATGGATAAAAATTTGGGGAGTTTTCCTGTGTAATGGTGCAAAGCTAACGTGAGTATGAGGAACACTTTTGAATATGTTTTTTTTGTATCCTTGTCATTCGGACACACTTGTGTTAAGGCAGTTAATGCGTGTAGGCACACAATATAGGACAGGGGTCTTCAAAGTTTACTTGCTCCACGGCCACATTTTAATGGCAGAAAGATTCGCAGGCCGCATTCACGTTTTACAAAGTTAAGTTTGCATATTATTGGAGGACATGCGCACTAATATTTCTCTACGTAAACATAGTAGGATAGCTTTGTTATTTTATTTATTTATGGTTTATGATTTATTTTTGTTATTATTTACTTATTCCCACAAGAATATTTCTACAGAAAGAATGCAGAAACTATGCCAACTCAGAGGGATTTGGGTTCAATTAGAAAAAAAGATACAAATTCAGAATTTCAAAATGTACGTTTTAATATTGTTGATTGACACGTCTAAACAATTTCACAAAAATAAAAAACGTTAATCTTTAGTGCGAAATTGGGAACTGTTTATTTTTCACGAACCTATGTTTACCAGCTTACTAACTACCCTGCAAACTTTGCCTACCATAGTCTTGCAGTATTTACTGAACATCAATCAAGATTTCATGTATGTAAAAAACAAAATATGTGTTTAAAATTTAGTACGAAATTTAAATGAATTTTATTTTACATTTCTTTATTTATTTGAATTAAACTTTGTACACTCAAAATTCAAACTTTTTTGGGGGCCTCACAAAAACATTCGGAGGGCCGCATGCAGCCCGCTCGGGCTGCGGGTTGAAGACCCCTGATATAGGATTTTCAGGGTTAACGATAGTAAATGAAGCTTTTTCCCGAGATCAGCCATGTGACAGTTGCATTAGAGTTCAGTGTTTCGGAGAGCTTCTCTGCGTCTGTCAACAAGGATTTATCACTGTAGGAAACATTGAATAGTACCTGCATCTTCTCATTACTGATAGTAGCAAAAGATATCACCGCATAAACATATAGCTTTAGAGCACAATAAATTGTTTGGCATACCGTACAATATATCTTAAAGTGTTCTGAAGTGCAAATTGTGGAGTAACTTTGGTTTCAGTTACACAGAATTTTTCTTCGTGACACTGATGCCTGTGTGAGGCAGTTTATGCACCTTGTTTAGCACGCAGTTGATTGATAGGCAGACATACTGAGACACGCTGGCGTAATGAAAGGCTTGGTGGTGTACCTTTGTATCCCTCCATACTGCGCTGTGGAAGCTACGATGGAAAATTAATTCATGTTGAACGAATTTTAAAAGGCATTTTATTACAAAGCGATAGCTCCTATTAGCTTCCCTGTGTCTCTCTATCCATAAGCATGCATCAAGAGCTCTCTATAGCAAAATTGTATCGAAAATGTTTAGTCTCATTTGAAATTCATATTAAAATGGAAAACGAAAAATGATACTGTAGTAAAGTGGAAATCAGTCACAGTTGACATTTTAATTAAAATTCGTTTAAAAATTGGTATTTTTCTTCACACAAGGCTTCCTGACATGAAAATTGTTTAGAAAAGTTCGTGTTTTTCTCTCTATCACTTTGCGATTCTGTATTAAAATTGTTTCTGAAATGAAAATGTGAGGATTGAAAATATTTAAATTTTCTAATAACGTTTTAACGTCAAATTTAGGCTTCATCTTTGGTGATTATTTTGTGAGAAAGTAGAATTGTTTGGCATCCACGTCTAACACCCTGTATGAAGGCGTACAATTGACGCAAAGTCGTATCTGCACGTGTGCTTAACGTCAGTTCAGGATGAAGTACTGATTGCAGTCAATACTTCAGCCGCTTTTTGTGCCTATGCTCCAGATACGTTACTCTGTGAACACTTTTAATTTAATTTTGTAGGATTATGGCGATGGGATATGAATTTGGAATTATTGTCTATTTTGGCTTCTTCTGTGGTCTGGCGTTTAAAATAAAAATACAGAATAAAAAATGTACTCTCCATTCTTATCTTAAACAAGAGCAAAATGGACAATTTCCAAATAGTGAATGACTTCACATATATTTTCGATAGCAGAAACACATTTATCTTGTTGCCTGTACAACTGAACTGCTTAAAGTTTGGATTAGAAGTCACAGTTGCTAATTTATGTCCTGTTGATGGCAAAACAGAAAATTGTAACATCAGTTTATGTGTGACATTAACCGTTTACTTTCTCTGAATGTCTTCCATTTTTCATCATATTTTCTTCTTCGTTTTATGTGGCCCATCATGGAAATTACACTAATGTTGAATGACGGTTTCATAAGAATAAATAAAATAAGGCGTGCTTGGATTTTTGTCCCAGAATTTCCTGAGATGTAGAAATTAAGCAGACCTTCATAAGGCGGAGTATTGAGCCTGGCTTTTATTTCTTTTGAAAATTATATTCTCTACTTTGCTGTCGTCAATTCACGCGAAGAGGTCTGCATAACAGCTATGCAGATGTTACATCGTAGAGTGTACGGGGTATAAGTTTGGGTGTCTTGCCAGTCGTCAGGGGAAAGCGTCGCAAGAAAAATTATGGAAGGAAGAGAAAAAATAAAAAAGGCGACGAGGGAAGGAATCACTGAATGGCAGGAGGTGAAAAATATGAAGGTAGGGGAAAAAAGCAAAGAGTAAAAGTGTGTGAGAGGGAAGAAAGACAATAGGGAATGAAAACAGAGAGCAAGGAAAGCATGAACAAGACGAAAGGAGCAAAATAGGAAAGGAATAGAAGAGAAAAGAAAGAAAAAGAAATGAAGGTAAATGACAAAGAGAAAGAAGCGGTGAAAAAATGAAGAAATGGAAATTTAAAACGAGGGGCAAGGGATGGAAGTACGACAAGGATGAAAAAAAAGGAAACATGCTGGAGCTGTAAGATAGAAGGAGGAAAAGGACAAAGTAGGACAGAGAAACCGCAAAGGCAGAAATCGAAAGATGTAAAAGGGATAAAGAAAGAAAGAGTGACAAGTAAGCCAGAAAACAGACAGGCAGAAGTGAAGAAAAGTAATGTATAAATGGTGGAAGATTATGAAGAGAGAGAATGAATCTGCAACCTTCACCTCTACGTGAGATGATGGTGGCAGGTGCTGCCACTGTGTACTGTGACGCAGCGTCTCATAATTTACTGCTAGAACGTACGGTAGCAACAACAATAGGGGTTCGATCTGCGAACTGTAAGATCGTTAGCCGGACTCGGCTAAGTCGTCTCATATAAAATTCATTATCATTATAAAGTAAAATGATCCTTGCTGGTACATTGTGGTGCAGCTGCTGGAGCCCTCCGGTAGCAAGCAGTTTGCTTTGCTTCCAGTCTGTTACCGCTCGCTCTTTGCCTTCGGTCCTGTTAATTATTAAACATTCCGCCGATGATGGATTGCAGAGACAGATAAACACGTGCATTTTATAATGTACACAATGCTGATACCACCACTAATGTGTACACGCATTTTTGTGTATTATATCAGCGAGAGGTGGCCTGTTTTTCAAAATACTTTTCATTTTTATGTAACTGGAAACTTTGTTATTGTAGTTACAATTGGCAACTTTCCTGAAAAATTCTAATACTTTCCATGCCGTGTTGGTAACTCAACGTCTGATATATTAACCAACTCCAACACAATGTACACCAGATTTATTTCAATTTAAGATTTGAAACTTAAAATTTCATTAGGCGGGGTCCAACATGTTTCGACGTTTTCCTTATTTTTCTGGTACGTGTTGTGTCCCTGATTGTGATGGTCTGCCCATCGAAACATGTTGGAACCCGCCTAATGAAATTTTAAGTTTCAAATCTTAAATTCAAATAAATGTGGTGTGCATTATTTTGGAGTTGGTTAATATATCAGACATTGTCCTGAAAAAGTTGAAACCAATGTACGCACTCATACTCTATGTTTCTATAATCTGTTTCTGCCGTATGAAGCCTGAAATTAATGTAAATCATATTTAAAAATGCGGTTTCTAGTTCGCTGAAAACACAATAACATTCCATTAAAGGGCCAACCGGTTAATATTGTATAGAGAAATAATCGCTCTTTACTCTGAGATCCATATAAGAAGCGTTAATACTTCGTGTGGTCAGAATTATAAGCTTAGCAGCCTGGTATATATATAGTATAACTTCTTTATCGTGTCCCCTTTCATGCAAAGTTTATCGCATAGAATGTCTGCATCGGCCGGTGCGTCCCGTGACAGCTGCAGTGCTTAGAGACACGACAAAAGAGATCACTGACCTTTAAATTGTTAATAATATGATATGATTTTTTCACGACAGTATGCTTGATATTTTGAGCTTCTGTCTTTAAATACAATGTGGGTGAGCACCACAGAGCTGCTTTCTGGCGGCATCTCTGTATCTACATACTGGATCAAACGTGGTGATATAATAAAGACCATCATATGCATTTTAACATCCTTTTGTCGTCGAAAATTTTATTGATTTTAGAATTAAACTGTTCCTTTAAAGTTCTCCGAATAAAGGTGTACAGGGTGTTTCAGGAGAAAAGATCATTATGTTTGAAGGTGATAGCATCAGTCATTGTGAGAAGAAGTTCTGAATGGTTACCGAGACAGAGCTGTTTGAATCTGCAAATACATAAACATTGTGAATGGTTATAAACAAAGAGAACTTGCTGCTAATTTTATTTTAGTTTTAATTTAATGTGATGTTTAACTGACACATCTGTTAGAGAGAAATGACAAATTTGTTACAGTTCACAATAAATGTTGGAACATCTCACCGTCAGGCTCAATGAATTTTGCAGCTCGTGGTCGAAGATCGCGGGTTCTTCATCTGAGTTGATCTTCTCGTTGCTTCATGCGGGCAGCAGCACCCAAAATGCGAACGAGCAATTCGTCCCGTGTATCCATCTTTCTTTTGTAAACTTCGCCCTTGCATCCAATCACACAAACAAAAATGTAACGGAGTTACGTCGGACGTCTTAGTGGCAAGTGAATGGCACCATAGCGGCCGATTCATCGACCAGGGAAAGTTTAATTTCTATGTAACAAATTAGTCATTTAAACGTTAAGTGTACCTTAAAATAAAGTTAACAGTAAGCGCTTTTTTATTTGAAGGTTTCAACAGCTCTAGCTCTGTAACCATTCAGAATTAGATACATATTAATATGAATTTTTTCCTCACACTTACTCGTACTATTGCCTGCCAAAATATTGACCGTCCCTTCTGAATCACCCTGTATATTACCTTCTTAAGAAAGGCCTTTCCCAAATGTTTGTTATACTATATTGTGCAGTTCAGTCAGGTAGGGTAAGATGTATGACTTCCCAGATGTTACTTGTTTTATTTCCAGCGTTGTGGCACTATCTGTTGGCGTGGAAGCAACAGCGATGCTATGGTTTAAGCTGCACTGCAATGACATCTATGGTTGAAAAGATACAGAAAATTGTCCTACGGTACGGTGAAGTCTCAGTTTGCATGGGGCCATATAAAATAATTTACTAGTCTTACAATAGCTTCGTATTATCCATACCAAAGACTGAATGTGCCAGTTCAAGTTACGTTCCTTGCAACATCTGTTTCTGACCGTTCCTCCTACTCCCGTAATGGACTTAAGAGAGAAGAAGTAAGAGAGCTTTAATTGAAGCAGTTTCCTTGTGCCTGTTGTAATCGTTTGGAACCGAAACTACGCAATGACAAAATGAAGCGGATTTTTACGTTGCACTGAAATTTTTCCAGCGAAAAATCCCATCTCGCCGTTGTGACTTGCCTGTTTGTCTTAATGGTTCATATTGTTCCGACATTTTCTTCATGGGACTTCATTTCTCGTGTTCTGGAGTCGTTTGGGGGTTTTGGCTCCAGTCTTGAGGAAATTTGATGTTTTTCGCTGTGCCCATTGCAGTGCTGTATGATACTGCTAGAGAAGAAACAATAAATGTTGGGCAGAAGAGAATTGTTAGTGGAGTCGCAGAAAAAAGAGAAAAAAGAATTACTTGCTTTCGTAGCACCTTTCGTCTTAATTAGTCTTCTGCTGCAAGAGTTAATCTCTCACGTTATCTCTTCTCAATTAAATTCTTCTGTCCTTATATTCCCTTGTCTCTGTGTACTGCTGGTTTGCATTTTAATAATATCGGTAGGAGACTATTTTGATATATATTTTAAAGCATATTAATGCCATTGCTTCACCTTTTATGTTTTTGTACACAATATAAATATTTAATTGATTACGTATTTATGTAATAATCTTAAAATCCAGGGGCTTAAACCCAGCCGCTGATTTTTGGAAAACATTAATGTGATTAAATCAATAAACATGAAATAACACATATTTTTCAAGTACGGAGAACTAAGAAACTCATGCACACTCCGAAACACTTAGCAGGAAGCGACTGCTTGCGGGACGTAGGCGTAAATGGAATTATAGTATTAAAACTGATATTTATTTAAAAATCGTGTAAAGTTGTGATATTTTTTAAAATACCTCGGTCTGAAGGAAGGTATTGTGCAGCCTTCTGGTTCCAGAAAACTGTGAATACTGTTCCTTCTTTTAGTACAAATTTTATTTTATTTTCATTATAAAGACATTTAAATTTACACAGTGTTGTTTTTGTTTCTTTGGTTATTTTCTTTGCAAAACAAGTCCAACTTTAATTGGATATTAAACACTGTTGTGTTTATTTCTTTGGTTATTTTTTTTGGCAAAACAAGTCGTGTCGTTTGTTTTTGTATTCCTATGGAAAAAGATAATTGTCACCATAAAATTCTCGCTTGAATTCTTAAGAAATTGCGTGAGATTTTATGGTGTTATAGTATCCAGATCTGAAGTTGCTGAAACCAGAAACGAATGGTATTCCTTCACAAGGTATATGATTCACGTGGTAGTATAGATCCAAAATCAATCTCTATTTAAACTGAATCTTGCCCAATGATACTCCAAAGCACTACAGAGAGCGCCAGATGTATTTATCTGGCCGTATTGAATTACTCGAAAGGCTCTTCAGCTGCAGTAGAGATAGTCTCTGGCCTGTACCATAGCCTGTGTCCGCCTTTGGCGTTCCGAAATTAATAATAAAGCAGGCAAACCACAAAGTTTACTCAAGACAGGAATCCTATTCGATAGCCGTGTCCTTAACTGCATCCCATATTGACGATTTTAGGTTCCGGTGCACTTCAAGATAATTATTGATAATGAAAACGAGTATTTACGAGATTATTATAGAGGGCTTTGCAACCCACACAACGGCTAATCCTTCTGTCATGTTTCACTGATGAAGAGTTGGGTTTCACAGCATTAAAACACTTCCTGTGACTGCTGTATCTACAGTGATATCTAAAAAGTGTTTTGCGTCAAAACAGTACTAACATTTCCATCAAAAACACACAATTTACCTTTATGAGTTTTGTTTATTGCCCGACATGCTTCGATTTACTATGAAATTATCATCAAATTTTTATACTCCTAAAAGTATAAAAAATCGCCTTGTGAGACGATCCCTGATAAAGATTCTGTAGTGAATCGAAACGTGTCGGATAAGAGATTCAGTTATCAAAGCGACTTTATATTTTGATGGGAAAAATTATGCATTAATCCGACAAAAACTTTGAGTTTACCGGTGGCGCAGTCTGCTGGCTCCATCTCCCCGACGCCAAATGGGCTTTGTGGATCGTGGCTTTGAGTTATACCTCACGGCAGGCTGAAATTGTTACTCTTAACAGTTGTGTGTTGTGTTTTAAATTAACGTGCATTTTACCCTTGTCCGGGCAGTTCTGAGTTTTATCTGGGCTTTTGTCTGCCTGAATTAATTGCCTAGTTCACTCTGCGACAAGAACGGGATTTAAATGGCCCGCCCATTACTTTGCGTGTTATTGGCGGACTGCTGTTAACGTCATTCGGCCCTCTTAGCATCACGCTACGCAAAGAATGTAGTCGTCCTTCGGCGCCAAAGGACTAATTGTCCTTTACGTATTTTGCAGAGGACGTGAAATACTATGACTGATACAAGAACTGTCACGAAGTATTTTTAAAAGAACAGATTGAAGACGAATTTTGCAGAAAATATTTAACGTTAAATTTTTGACTGCCAGTTCCAGAGTATCTGGAATAAAGTACTGAAGAAACCACGATTATAAGGGGATCGAAATATGGGCAATACTGATCCTGCTTTCCTTGTCAAAAAAAAAATTTATGGATTTCGAAATCGGGGTGCCATTTGTGTGTGTGGGTGTCCCCAATTTCTAATTTGAGCTCTTGGGCTGAATTTGATGAAACTTGTTACGAGTGCTGGCATTTGGAGCAAACACCAAGTCCACACCGTTTATATAATATCCTAAATCGGTAATAATAACATGGTGGACGCGCGAACTTGTGAGGTATGAAAGACACTAGCGCCACTTGTTCCCGTATTATTGTACAGAAATTATATTTCTCGTAAAGGAATAGTTGTCGAAAGAATAGAAAAACTTTGGATAGAGGAATGTATTGGTAAAATATAAAGCAAGGGCATGACGGCTATGCAGTAGTGTTCCTTTGCTCTCAGTTTGATGGTGATGGCTGAAAGACCACTGGAACTAGCCGTATAAAAGTCGGTAAGAAGTTAGATGGCAAGCACGCCTATATATCGTATGTGGATTTTCTGTAACAATCAAACATAGCGAGGATGAGAGCCTTTGATTTTATATCCGTAAAAATTAAAGTTCAAACAGGATCTGTATGTCTGTAATAATTTCTTTACAACAGCCAAATATAGCAAGAGTTATAATATTGATATACACGTAGGACTAAGGACCTATGAAATAAGAAAGTGTGCTTTCAGTTGTGCTTAGCATTGCTTTTTAATGGTCAAATAGCCGGAATATATATATTTTTAATTTACATGTAATATACTGAAATTGATGCTTAAGTTCTTCTGGGTTATGGCTCTGAAAAAAAAAAAGCACTATGTTTCTTCGAAGCGTCGGGAACTGATTAGTCAGTGACGCAGTGCCATATATAAAGAAGAAGAACGGAATCAACAGCGCTTGTGTAAAAACTTCGACACTCGTACAATTAAATTACCGAAAAAATTTCTCATCACACAGGTGTGTAACAATGATAATAGGTGTAATGCTTCTATAATATATATGTAGGCCTATATGATACAGTAAAACCTGCCTACAGCGAAACCGAAACGGACCGATTTTTTTCCGTAGCAGGAAGGCTCCTTTTTCCGTTTCACACAGGCACTTTAAATTTGAATACCCGGGACTTCGTGTCCTCGGGCTTGTAAAGGTTTCTCCGCTACAGACAGGTTTTCGTTATACCCAGGTTCCGTTTAAGATAGGTTTCAAAGAGTCCAGTCCCATATAACTACAGAGTTCTCATGCTTCTCACAGTGAAAACCCCGAATTCGAATTATATGTCCGGAAACAAACTGTCGTGCTTTTTCTCACGTACTCTGTTCAAATGAAGTGGCAGTGCACTAAAATGTAGTGCATTATGATGCTCTCCTTCCACATCTCTTCTGTTCATCACTTTGAATCATCCAGCGCTCTGCAACGTAAGGATTTACAGCAGGCCGTGTAATAACAAGAATCAGTTAAGCGAAACGTAGTGAAGCTTAACATTGGAGTGAATAATGTAAACAGCCTCTGAAAATGGCACTCCTTTGGACAGCTAGTGAGAAATGTGGCGCTAAATGTGGCCGTGACTGTAGTATTTATGTGCTACCTTTGTGAAACCGAACTTTATGCCGCAGTATCGAACACTCGTCCACGGGACGAGGAAGTCGATTGTATGCTACGGCCATTTTACTTGGTCAAGGCGAGCCCACTGCGTCAGGTCTACCAACTTTCAACCTTCCTTTAAGAAGAAACATGGATGTGGAATACAGAATATCTACAAAACCAAATTCAACGCGTTTTTTTGGCAGTTTTTATGAAAGCAGAGCTGACCTAATACGTCTCCCACTTTCTTAGCAGTTCTTTCGTATTTTCATGGTAACAGCTAAGTTGGCGCTGATATGTCACACATTTGCTGTGACGTGCGTTACTATAGCACGTGGATTGGACGTGGTGGCTCAATTCTTTGACCGCCAAAGTCACCTGACTTAACGTGCGCGCCGTTCTCTTTACGGAGCTTGTAAAGCGTACTCTCGGCCTCCTGTTCGGAATTTAGCAAGTCGTCGAGAGCGGTCTTAGCAAAGTTTTAACAGAACTGGACTAGCCTGGCCTTACGAAACGGGAACTTTAAGATGTGTTGAGGATATGCTCGGAAAATTGATACTGTAGACGTCACCTTTCCGAATAAAGGTATAGCTGTCACATTTTAAACTTGTCGAATGAATATGAAAGTAGTCTATGCTTGAGATATTAACCGCCTCATGGGATATATAACATAGTAAACAGCTCGCTGTTCCGTGGTCTTTCTTCAGCACGTATAATCCTTTTGGCCTTTATGAAATGTCTTGATTTTTGGATACCAAGTCCAAGACCTTAATCACAAAAGTCCTACCGAACACACTGTCGTGGATGGGGGTCGTGAGATTCTGAAATTATCGATGTTTAAATACTGCGGGGGCTTCGTGGTTAAAAACGCCAAATTATTTTGATGTATGCAAATTATTAACACAACAGGCAATACAATTTCCTATTGCTAGTTTAACATATATTCCTTCACATTCCAACCAGTGGTCACAACGTTTTTGAAAACCGTTCATATCTGGCCATCATTATTGAAATTGAAATATTGTTCCTCTAACCGTGCAACGTTTAATTACAAATCGCGAAAAGCTGAAAATTAATTTTTTTGCGCAACAGATATGCCATATATTAGCTAGATACAATTACGCACATATTTTTTGAGTCATATTACATAAATCCAGGGTTGTGCTTCTTATACGTTTATTGCTTATTAGTTTCTACACAGTTGTCACCTCGTGCCCAACGTATTCACAAATATCTTATTCTGTTACTCATGTATCACGTACAAAATAAGTATTAGCAGGGGAATACACTGAACTTAAAAGTGAATATCATCTTTCATATCTTCATCCTGACTATTAACAAATCAATTTCTTCGGACGGAATTTAAATCAAAATTTTTCTTAGTCAAAAATGGTAAATTTTGATTTAGAATTCTCCAGTGAAACAGTGGATTAAGTGATATCTTTATCTTTCAGGTGGCACAGTTCCGAATATACATAGTACTGCCACCTTTATAAGTACGTGAGAATTGCTACGACATGAGAATTACACATAAATATATTAAATAACACACAGGTACTGATACATAGTCATATGTCGTGTCCTATCATTTATAGAATATATACCAACAGTAAAGTTATGTGCGTACGTTTACATTCTAATAATATAAAAGTAGTATTTCTATTGTGTTTCTGAAAATTGCATCTGTCATGAAACCCATATTGCTTAGGGAAACACGAAATCCAAATTCCCTGCGGATTCAGACTTCCAATTGAGATTCCCGTGACTGCAACAGTATTCAGGGGAACGATAAAAAATGCTACCTTTATGTGAGCATCTGTGCAATAGTACAGTCTGGCTGAAATAGGTCAATACATTTTTCTCCGACACGGTTCTTTGTAACTTTCAGTGTACAATTTTCAAAGACAGAACACTGATGACAAAGAGAGGGAAGAAGGACGAGAAGAGGAACGAAGATAAAATATAGGTAAATAAATAGGAACGTTCAAAAGAAGAGGACGAGAAGGAGGAAGAAAAAGAAGAAGAAATAAAAGCAAGAATAAAGTTGCTGAAGTGACTCCGGTAACCGAATTTTTTCATCTTTTTTTTTAAACCGCAGTCGTTTGACAGCTATCTGTGATTCCGTCTGCGTGTGAGACCAGCTGTTTTGGGTCCGTTGGACTTCGTTAACCTCTAATCCCCGCTGTGTTTGCGCGTAACACAAGACAATGGAAGGCATCTCGTTTGTGTCATCTTAATCACCCGCCTTTTTCACTCGTGTTTAGACTTACGAAATTATGCTATTTTTCTTGGCAATTTATTTCTGCACTTTTCGTAAATCTATCAAACTGTAAAAGTTTATTCTTTCCTTATTTCTTCCTTCCCTCATTTCTCAATCTAATCTGTTACTCTGTATTCGCAGATTTAAATTAAGGACGCTAATTTTCGCAAAATATCAGTCACAACCAACTCTGTTTATATCTCTTTATTTAGAGATTTGAGCTATTAGTTTTGGCTGTTATGCCATCATTAGGCTCTTCTAAAAACCATGAACATTAAAACTGATGATGGTCATAACAGGCCGAAACTTGTAGCTCAAATCTCTAAATAAAGGGATATAAACAGAGTTGGCTGTGACTGATTTTTTGTGAAAATTGAAACATACACCAACGGGGATGTTGAACATTAAAACAAGTATGATAAATTGTGAGCATCTCTGGAGGACACTCATACTCTGTGGAGTAGACCACAGTCTCTGGAAGAGATTTTACAGTGTCTGGAAGAGACAAAACGCTCTCTGGAAGAGACATCACAATGTCTGAAAGAGACAACATACTGTCCGTCGAGACACGACAGTGTCTAGAACAGATAGTGCACTCTTCGGAAGAGACATCACACTCTCTGAAAAAGACATCACACTCTTGGAAAGAGAGACGACTGTCTAGAAGAGACGTTACACTATCTGGAAGAGATATCACGCTCTCTGTAAGATCTCTTATGAAATGAAGGATGTGTTGAAGGTATTTGAACTGGGCGGAGAAAGAGCGTATAGATAAATACGGTTTTGAGAAGCTCTCAGAAAATCCAGGAGATGCGAGAGCAATATTAAAATTCATGTAGTAGAAAGAGTTTCTCTTGACGTACATTGGCTTTAAATGTTTTATGGTAGATTTCAGAAGGTGACCTCAGTTTTAATATTACTGAAGCTTCCAGTTTCACAACAAATTTATAGCAGTGCTACAGCAACGTTAATCCCCGAATACATGTGTAGCACAGAATATGAATTTTATAGTGTAACTTTATATCCTGTCATTCTGACCATGTTTAAGTATTAATCATTGTCGGACGTTTTTATTTCTGATCGATGAAATTAATATCGTTGTGTTGCTAAGAGTAACTTTATTCTCGCAGGAGGTACCTTAACTTAGAATCAACTACAGTCTGTGAGGTCACTTAGAGACTCGAGCTCCTCTACTGAAGAAGGGGAATTCAGTATTTTATTAATTACTTCAAGACGAACTTCAAATAAAATATTAGTAAATATAACCCGGTTGTAACGACATCGGTTTATATATACCTCGCCTATAGCGTCAGATATTCTGTGGCACCAATTAATTCGTCACTGTTTAACCGTAATATTACACTCCTCGGTTATAAAGACACTCGTTTATAACGACACAAAATTTTCAGTCCCTTTCATGGCGTTATAACTGAGTCCGAGCTTAACATGGAAAAGTGTACAAGAATAACTATTTTGTTGTTAAGGTACTGAAATCAGGGACATTTACACAGCCTCTTGTACACACTAAACTCTTACATAGTTTTGGTTCGGCAGATTGAGACAAGCAGAATCAAGACTGACCTAGATGTGAAATGGTGCAATAGATGGAACTGAATCAGAATAGGGTACAGCCGTGTGCCATTCTGAAAAATGTAATAAATATTCGGATTCACTAAATGGCGGAGAATTTCTTGGAAAGTTAAACGACTATAAGTTTCGTAAACGAAAACCTGTGCTTGTAGTTAATATATTTCGGACTTCAAATGGAAATAAAATTCTAGTTTCGTTGGTAAATATTGTAGCTGTTGTGACTATTATGTGCATAAGAGCAGCTGATGCTGTGACAGTTCATTGCAGTTCGTGTCTAAAAAATTACATTTCTGAACTCTATGTATGTATTCTTTCAGTTCTCAGTCCTATATTTTTAAAAAGTATAACATTTAACATTTCCAAGTTTTGAAGATACCTCCTTTCCCCAGAAAATGCGTATGTTGGAATTTAAATATATCCCTACTTTGTTTGTTCTAGCGCTATACGCCTCACTGTGTATACGGCCACATTTAATGTTAAAAAACTCCGTGATTTACACGTGCAACATTTTTGCCTGCCGTAACATTGCCACAACGAACGTCATTATTTTCCTAAATGTTATTAGTCAGTTGATATTTGTAATGGAGATGGGTGTGGTTTCTTTGAGATGAGAACAAATTACTAAATATTCGTGTTTTAAAGCGTTGAATAAGCAGCCTATGTCGTTTCGCATCAAGCTTGTTTTTCATGGTCATAACAAATACAGGACACACTGACTTTTTTCTCCACAATTCCCGGTTTATGGTACGTAAATTAATCTTCTCATCTGTTTTTGATTCGGTTTTCATTTGCTGTAATATTATTTTTATAATAATACTAATGGAAACACCCTTTCTTTACTGGGAACTTTCTTAACAAAATTGTGCCTATTTTTTATTATCATCCAACTAATGCACTTAATTGTCAGAGGTTCATAACAATATATTAAAAACGTCCCACTCCAGCATGTTTCGGACTCTGTCGGCCCATCATCAGGGAGTGCATCAGACGTTTTGTGTAAAACAATTACATACTAATACTTGGTCTCTTGTGTCTGTAGATCTGATACTAATTATTTGTGTGGTGATCTGTTACACAGTACGTTAGGGCAGCTTGTGGATGATAAGGGGGTGCTGTGCTTGCTCTATATGATAAAGTTTTATGTTAAATACTAATTCGAGAATACTTGCCGTCATTGCAGAATTTCTCGTCTTCTCTTTTGTTTTCTAAAAAGGTAAAGGCTTTTGGTCTCTGACATGGAAGGAATTAATGTAGACTGGGTCCGCGAACAGGTTGCTGAGGAGGGTGTTTGGAATTTAGGTGGGAGGAGGGGCGTGTGGCACACGTGATAGAAGAGAAATGGCAAAGAATTTGTAACAGGAAAGGCTGAACAAGGTAGATCACTTGAAATACCTAAAATTGAGGTTGGAGAAATGAAATGGGAAATTTTGACTGGATTTATATAGCTCAAGATTGGAACCGGCAGTTGGGGGTTGTAGAAACAGCGGTGAAATTTCGTATTTTATAAGCATCGGGAATTTCTTGATAAGCAGCTGGTAAGCTGTCAAGGGAAATTTTGTTCCATGCAGTTAGTTACTTTCGCTTCCTTATTAATAGGACTAAATAAAGAGGTACGAAATTTTCTCATTTTCTTCTGACTTTCTCTTAAAGCAAAGTGTGCTGAAGTAATTATATTCCTTCAGTCTTCTATAACACCTCATCTTCCTGTTTAAACGGCATAATGAGAATCAGTGTACTGCAAGAAACAAACACTAAACTCTTCTTATCTGTAATTTAATGTGTTCCATGTCCGTGCAATGTATCACATGAAATAATATTCACCAACTAATGCACCAAAATATATACAATTTTTATTCGTAAAAACCTCCTACATGTTTCGACCCTGCTGGGTCATCTTCAGGGAGAATAGTCTGTTACACTGTTAGATGCACTTATACAGTTAAATGAGAATGTGCCTTTGCTTTCATCCTCCGTTGTGAGGTATCTTGTACTGTCCGCGGTCAGGGCAGTGTATACCCTGCCCTGAGGGTTGTGACAGGATGTTTCCAGTCTTTACTGCCAGGTTAACGCACAGTAATGCTCGCTTTATTTATCGAATCTTTGCCAAAAGACGAAACATCCATAGAAAAAAGACAAATTTCACGCTCCATGTTCGAAAAATCTATATGTGGTCGCCTAGCAACAATGTTAGGGACGAAGATAGGAAAGAGTAAAGCTGAAAAAAGGATTTTATACGAATACAGTAAAAATGTAAGGTAACAGGTTTTTAGAAGACATGTAATTGTAGACTTACAGTATTTTACAGCAATAAAGACACATATTTTACTGTTTTCAAGGTACTCGCGTTACATTTAAAGCATTTGTCCCACCGTGCGAGCTGATTATCCATACCGTTGCTTGTAAAAGTGAGAAATCAACAGATAGAGCCAGCGCCAAACTTCTGTTTCAGAATTCGCTTTTCTGTCGGTTCCTCCTTTAAAGTTCGTGCTTCGAAGCTCAAACAGATGGAAGTGCTACATATGAACATGGTCAGTGGCGTTGAATACGTAGAACACCTGGCAGCAAGTGACTGTGTTCTCTTACTTCTTGGACGTCCCTCACGTTATAGGTCTGTGAGGAGTTGTGTCTTTTGAGTAGATGTTTTTTGATCATACTGTGTTTTGGCAATATCTACGCACGAGTTGTAGCGCCACCAGTGCAGCTGTCTGGAACCACTGTAACCTCCAGCGTTCTGGGACCCACCCAAACCGTTGTGAACAATTCCTCACTCAACCGTATTGTCAATATTACAAATGGAATCTAACAATCTTATTGCTTTTTTCCAACTGGTCACGTTTTATGAAAGGCACACTGATCTCAAGATGTTACTACATTTAAGGTCACCTCACATAGCTTTAAATTTGAGCAGTGAACGGTGGAAAGATGGGACATCTGTGGAGAATTATTGAAACCAAATATGAAACACATAATGTCGTGAGCAGCCCACGGTGTCCTACGGCGAAATTAGTTGCGTAACTAAATTGGGTAGGTGCGTACCCACTTAGTTTATCATTCATTCATTCATTCATTTTTAATGAGACTGCTCGAAGAAACTCCAGTGTGTATTGCCACGTACAGACAAAGTGATGAGATGTCAGTTTTCATGTCTATGAACAAATTCGAGAGAAGATAAACGTGCCTGCTTTCAGAATTCTCTTTAGTGCCATCCAGTATACAAACTCGTGGAATTCGCCAAGTTTAAAATGAAGGTTGACACTTGTAAATAGAAGGTCATAAATATTAATGGGAGAGGAAGTGACTGTTCATGGAAAAGTGTAGAGACATCTGCCATACAAAGGTTCAGTGTTGGATTTTACGTTGCTACAAAGCAGGACGCAAGAACCTGCAGTATTTTATGTAAGTCTGATGAAATGAAAAGCGAGAATTACGTTTGAATTAATTTATGAACTGAAAGCATTTAGAGAATCATGCAGTTTGAGGTTAGAATGACATTTACTCCATTATACGTTTCTTACACACACACACTGTTACTTTCAACAAGAACATAAGCTCTTACGCGTGAGGTGTGAAGATCCCAGAACCAGCAGTATGAAGAATACAATGTTCAGGGATGGGAGGTAGTGTGGATTGGTACGCTGGTACCATAATTTCCGAGCAGTGTTCAGGGACTTATAAGGTGGGGCAAGAATTTAGTGTAGTACCTGTCCAGCAAACTACATAACATTAGAGACCATAAGACTGTATTCTTAATAATTTGTTAAGTTTATTCATATTCACCTTAAAACGCGTAAACATACCTACTATTCAATCTTAGTACAGAAGTGTAAATATGTATCATTGGGTACATTAACGCTCCTGTATATTTCGGTCATACTTGACAATCAACAGGCAGATTTTCTGGAAATATAATGGAAGTTACAGTAGGTTCAACATCCGCCTGTTTGTATGTTAGTTCAGTGTGTTGTGGAGCTGTGTTTAAAATAAACGTATGTCGCTAATATTATGTTACATATGTGATAATAGTACTTAATTAATTATTCTTATTGTCAACTTGGCTGCTGGTGCAGTGTAAAAGAATTAAAGTTGAAAAGTAACTAAAATTATTTCATGTGAAGTAAAACTCATTTTGTTTAACAATATTTTTGTGTCTGTATTCTTTCTTCTTTTGTGATTACCAGCCATGTAGGTAGGATTATGGTTTTATCATCACACAAGAACGAAGAGAAAGAAAGAAGACGGGTGTTAAATAATACGTAGAATTTAAGATTTAAATTGCTTTATTTCAGACGAGGAAATTTTTATTTATTTATTTTAATTTCTAATTCTTTAAACTGTACTAGCAGGCAAGGTGATAAATAGAGGGCTGATTCACTAAAGTACTGTTATCACATTTAATGGTTAGTGCCTGATTCATATCTGTTACTTTTACAGATCTCCACAACACACTCAAATAATATGGACTGAAACTGTTGTAAAATTTACTGAAATTTACAGTGAAATTCCAGAGGATCTGACCGATTATGGTTAAATACGTCCGGAATATGTAGGAGTGCTAATAAATCAGGTGATATACGAGTAAATCAACAATTTCGTATTCAGGTTGTGATATTCTTATTGAACTGAGTACTGATTTAAAAATAGCTATGGAAGTATTAGAAAATGAATGAATAGACCTAAATTGTGATCAGCCATATAATTTACATTTTTCGTGTAATAATATTATGAAGTTATATTTCGGCCAAATTGTAATTTGAAGAATGTATGTCATGCAGTGCAGTCGTTCCCGAAGTTCATATTTTCCAAATTCAACATTGTCCATACTGTGTACGTGCCTATATACAATGATATGTATTGATAACCAACTCATATACAAAAAATAAAACTCAATACACCGTTACACAAACCGCAACATATTTCGTTGCCTTAATGCATTATCTTCAGGGGGCACTACTTTCCAATTTTGAATGATTTTGGCGAAGGCATATTGCATCTAATGTTATCGTATTTATAAACTTTACCCGTTTTCCAGAAAGTTACTGACGTGATCTGTCTAGTGATTAAGAACAGACCTTTCTGTCACCCCCAACTCAGCTGGTGGCTCCCCATCCTTTCATCAGAGGGTGGGAACAGATCCATTTGCCGAAACGTTATTTTGTTTTTGGAATATTGGACGTTTGTTAACTGGCAGGTTGATAGTAACGAATCAAAATTGTGTGCGTACATAGTATCTTAGTAATATGCATAGGCGTTGGTTGAATGGTAACAGTGTCTTGCTTTTATCGCTGCACCGGTTACAGCAGCCTTATCACATAGAAACCATCCATCGGGACATCCCCTTACAGCTGCAATGCTCGGAATAGCGATAAAAGACATGCGCTGCGTAAAATAAAGTACATAAGTCTGTGGATTTATTCCGTTACCATGACGCTACACTTAAACCTCTGCCTGGTTTTACTTAAGTTTGTTCAGATATTCCCGATTAAAATTCTCTGTGCCTGATTTCATTACAGCCGTGCGTGCCACACAGCCCTCGCATATAATTGTCCACTTGACCGACGTAATAACGTTTGGTATTTGAAGTTATCCTGTCTGTGACCATGAATATTTTTGTTTTCTGTGACGTGGCGTTGTGTAGTGTGGTAGAAAAGGTACTAACATTTCGGAAGGACCTACCGCTTCCATACTAGGGTAGTATCCTGAAGATGGAAGCAGTACATACCTTCGAAACATCTGTAAATTTCTACCGAACTACACAGCATCATATCCCAGATATGACTCTTCTATCGATTTACGGAGAATTAAACAAAATATGAAAACTTTATCTTCTTCATACCTTGCATATTCTTATAATTGTTACACCAACCGAATTATACACTGGACAAAGTACATTCATGACACAAAAACACTAATCACCAACAAACGTACAAAGAGAGTTTTATCGTAAATCGTAACACACTCCTACATGTTTCGACGCTGCTGGGTCATCTTCAGGGAGAACATTTTTGTTATCGTTACACTAAGGTTGCACTTTATAGTTGAGTGAGAATGCGTTGCTTACTGTGTACTGCGTTGTTTTTGTAGGCGTGAACTCTCTGCGGGCCTGGCTTGCACTGCAGTATATCAAAAGATGTAACTCGCTTCCTCAAGATGTTCAAAATTGAAATTTACGTTAAGGCACACTCTAGACGGTTTCTGAATTTCCAATTACTTTTTCCCTAAAAAAGGTAAAATATAATGCTTTCTACGTATATCATTTATCTATTAACAAAATTAAAATACAGCAGTTCTACCAAATTTAATTATATTTTGTGTGATGTAAATATAAAATAGTGGATATGACAGATAACTCGAGGTACTTGGTTCATTATGACTAACTGCATGGAGCAACACGTTACGTTAGTAGCCAGTCAAGAAATTCCCCTCCTTTTATGCAACCCTAATGCTCATTACCGTCTTCACAAGATGCCGTCCTGGTGCATATTCCAAGTCAAGATATTCAGTCCCTACCATCCCACACTAAGAAAAATTTTAATGCTTTCCTGCCACTTACGTTTAATTACTTAAGCAGTCTCTTTCAATCAGCCTTTGCCATTATAATTCTATATGCATTAAACCTTTAAGGGCGGAACGTAATCTTCTTTATGTAAGAAACTCGGTGCGTACCGCGCAGTAAACACTCTCCAAATCGGTTATAAAAAATCAATTAAGGTTGTATAAGGTAGAAGTTGCTGTTTCTTCTGCGAACTTCACAAAACACATAAATACAATGTGAGCATCATGCAGTATTGCTGAATGTTAAACCTGATGGTGTGTAAAGAAATCGCCTGGATTTAAAAAGTTAATCGTGCCTTACATGCATGCTACATACACACAACATCTAACCTTTCTTTATATAAGCTTCCTAATTATATGCAGTGAGGAGTACAAATCCTTAAACTATTTTTATGTAATTTACTTACTCTCTTTTAGGCCCAAATATTTGTGTCATCGTCATAGCGACGGACGCTATCACTTCCGTGTTTCTCCCTCAATTTGAGATGAAATACCTTATGATTACTATTGCTGAAGAGGTTTATTTACATATATTGTGGACACGTTAAATACGGACTGCAAATTTTAGGCATGTCATTTTTATTTACTTTAAACACTACGTAGTCTGACATTCTGGGGTTTGTCATAAAAGTCGCTTCATCACGTTTGTGGGGGGGGGGTCCTTATTTATTTATTTAATAATTACTGTTCTTTGACTGGGAAGGTTGTGATTGGTAATCGTTAGGATTTCTGGCCCTACAGATTAGATCAGAAACACTTACACACATTGCGCATAGGTCGTGCATATCTCATAAACTGAACAAAGATTTTATTGCACATGAGATCCCGTAAAAATTACGTTTTTTTGAGCTGCCACACTAAATAGGCTAATAGGTGGCTGAAAATATTTCTTAATGGGCTGTGGCCTCCATTTTTGTCCCAGGACACCTTGATAGCCATTTATGCTACCACAGAACGACGTAACTCTGAAGACCGTAGTCTGAAGACTCCTTTGTTCAAGTTTTTGTTTTAGGAAGATTAATTGTTGCGGAAATAAAAAAAATATTACTAAAGCAGTAATTTTGCCAACGATAATTCGAATGGTAATAAATTAAGCGAATATTCCTAGATTATACTAAATTTGTCTGAGTTTAATTAAGATTACTGTGCAATATTCAGCGGTTTTTTGGCCGAAAGTAACATCTCTGAATCCGAGACTGACTCAGTGCATGTTACTTTATCCGGTTAAAGAAAGGTGGAGCTTTCTGTGGGGCGTTTCCTAGGTTTCTAGAACTTACCCGTCGCCTTCTCATCTCTGTTGTTTCTCTTAGCGATGCTAGCCACTACGCAGTGCTAGGGGTGGTATCTGCAGGAGACGATTTCATGATCACTCTTCACTGTGCACCACCCAACACACGCTTTGCACACCACACATACCATCAGCTGCCTCTCATAATCCGACACCCGGAAAACTCTGATTTAGAAATCGACCTTTCTTCTTGCACGTTATAGAAACGACGTCCGTATTAAACGACGCCGGGCGTCACCGCAACTATCGCCTCCAAGCGAGCGTCTCGCGAAACTGCGATATGGCTGATCCGAACAGTCACACCCGCTAACATTAGTTTGTTGATTTGCCTCCAGAGTGCGTGCGCAGTTTGGGTTTCACGCATGCGTAGAAATGTCGTAATTATCCACCCCGTTGCCATGGTGACCTCGACTGTTTTAGTTGGCCACCCTTTTCACTTTTACTTCCTTTTTTTATTACACGTGAGTCGATATATGTTTGCTGTTTAACGGTGGACTGAGATTTGCACCCTTTGTTCTGTTTGGATAATGACCCTTTTCCTATGACTGTTGAGCTGTTAAAAGTATGAATTTGCAGCGAGACGAATTGCCATTTAGATATTATTCTATGGCTGCACATTTTGTAGACAGAATTAGCAAAATAAATCCTTTCATGGAAGGCGACTTTTCGAAAATGTCTGTAAAATTTTCACTTTCCGCAAAGCGCGAACAACGGTAACGAATGGTTGAGCAGTAAAAGGAAAACATAAGAAACATAGCGACGATAAAAGTACCCATAAACTGAGAAAAGAAGGAGAAAATTTCATAAGAACACCCCCATAAATAATTGTCTTTTTATAGTATTGTTTGGGGAATTAAGTTAAAGCTGTTCAGACGGGCAGAGTGAATATAAGTAAATCGATAGACTGTGGTCATTTTAGAGACACCAATAGTCGTTGAACTGATCAGATGGTTCTTATGTTTAACGAAATCCAAAGTTTCGTGGAAGCCTTCAGAAATCTCACATACGAAATCTACCCTGACCCAATCGAATCGACCCACAATCCCATAGCCTTTAGATTCATCTCAATAATATTTTCCCCAATATCTACATTTTTCAAGAAATCTATTCCTTTGTCTTTCTTTAATCAAAAATTTTAATGTGCGCAGCACTTGCAGGTAAATAAAAATTAATGTAAAATTTGGACTGGAGCAGAAGAGGATGAGAAAGAACGCGAATGAAAGAAAAATGCTAAGATGCATTGTGTGGCGATATGAATTGGTCTTATATGAAAAAAAATAAATAAATGCGTAAAATTACACGTGGAAGTATTCACCTACAGCAGGGTGAAGGGAGTGTGTTGACGAGGTTAAAATATTTTGAAGTCAGTGGGCACAACAAGTATATGTGCCCCTATACACATTTCCATTACACTTTTTGTCGATAAGCGAGACTTAGTACGCACACGAACAATTTGAACGGCTTACGTTTGGTCTCGGAGTGGACAATACTGTCCCAAATCTCGCTCGGGCGACAAGAAGTTTTTTTCGAAATATTTTGTGATACGAAATTTGAGCTTCTGACAGCGGTGGCTACGTTGTTAGTTTCAGTACCTTTAGTATTTATACTTTTAGTTCCCTTTATATATCTGGAGCCGATTCCGGTGGCCGCGCGGTCTAAGGCGTGGGTCTGCGGCCGCTCGCTTGCTGGGATTGCAGATTTGAATCCCTCTGGCCTCATGGACGCTTGTCTGTTGTGAGTGTTGTATGTTGTCAGCTAGAGGTCTCTGCGTTGGGCTGATCACTCGTCCAGAGAAATCCTACCGATTGTGATGTGTCTAAATGAGTGTGAAAGCGAAGCCTCGATAATGAGGGGGGGGCCGTGACCCGAATACGAGTCGAAGCGCCACAGGAAGATATACATATGTGTGTGTGTGTGTGTGTGTGTGTGTGTGTGTAGATGGAAGTCGGAATAGTTCAGTCATTTTACTGTCTACGAGCAGACGACTGGGGTTATGTTTCCAGAACCGCTGTGTTCACTCCAGCTTTGAAGCCCGATAAACCTTCTATCCATTTGACAGCTGGTATTATTTTTTCGGCATAAAATGTGCCGCGACCTTAAGCTTACGGCCCATCTTTGTTTTTTTGTTTAGTGTTTAGTTCAGAATGTGTGTAGCTATACTTCCACTCCCTATCCTTCTTAGTGCCTTTTGCTGAATGAATAAGTGGGCAGAATTTTCCAAACTTTGTACAAAGGGTATATTTTATTACTAACACACGAGCCGTATGTTTTGTGACGTCCACGTTGTTCAGACAAGCGATAAAGGAACCTGGCGATGTATATTGAATTAAAATAGGAACTTGGAGACCTAAAGGGTGGATAATATTAAAATGGATTTTCTAGAATTGAGATGGTGTGTCATCAACTGGGTTGATCTGACTCAGGAGATGGACAAGTGGGCTCTTGTGAATGCGGTACTGAACCTTCTGGTTTCATAAAATACGCAGAATTTTTTGACCAGCTGAGGACCTGTTAGCTTCTCAGGAAGGACTCTGCTCTCTAACAGTTAAGAGGTACTTGGACACATTAGGCTCATCAGTAGCCTAGGGATAGCGGACTGTTGAAGACGTCATTAAACACTCAGAAAGAGAGAAATGTGTGTGTTCTATTTTAAATTTTCTCGACTGCTGCAAAAGAGAACTGATCCGTTCTGTCTGAGGTCACCTTTTAACATAAAGGCTGTGTCATTTAAGGTGAAGACGTTATAAATAAGACATAATATCCTATAATAGAACGCCGTCATTTTTCAGGCCACGCTGCTGTGGATATGAGGAAGAGCTGGCGCTTATTCGCGCCAGGAAATTTTACCCCGATGGAAAGGGGCTAAGTCGCCTGCATTTGTGGGGCTTCATTGGTGTGATGGGACAAAATAGACTCTCCCACCTTCACAATCATAGCCGTGTAGAATGGGGTAGTTTACTTCCCGTAGCTAATGTATGGATAGGAAAATAGACACGAATGGTCGGATTCTCGCTCAATTCTTTAAAGCACTGTGGTTACTATGTATGCCTCCTGTCTTAAAATTCAAATCTCTGCATTTTGCTGTAGAGTATATTTACATCTCGTGTGACTCTCAAAACAAAGAGTAGTTATTTGCGGAAACAAAATTAATGTCTTCGTGTGTGTCCTTTGTCAGGTAGGAACCGAATATTTGTATGTAACTAAGACGATTTTTATATTTTGTATTGTTAAGTGCTATTGTGAACAGGCTGTAAGGTCCCTCTTTCTGTATTTATTCTGTGTTTGACCCTGTGTTATAGTCTAATACTTGGTTACCTGCACATCAGAGAAACATGCCGCCTCCATTTTAGGGTTAAGGGTGATACACCATAATTAGATATGAGGCTGACATACTACCATTACGGTTAAGACTAACATACCATCACTAAGGTTAACACCGACTTAACATTGTTAGTGTTAAGACTGGCATACCATCGTTAGGGTTGAGATTGATATGCCATAATTAGGGTTAAGACGGAAATAACATAATTATGACAGAGACTAACATACCATAATTGGGGTCAAGAGTGACATAATATAATTAGGGTTAAAACTGACGCACCATAATTACGGTTAAAATTGACATAACGTAATTAGCGTTAAAACTGACATACTGTGATTAGGGTTAAGACCGACGTAACATAATTAGGGTTAAAACTGACATAACATAATTAGGGTTAAAACGGACATACCATAATTGCGGTTAAAACTGACATAACGTAATTAGCGTTAAAACTGACATACTATAATTAGGTTTAAGACTGACGTACCATCACACCGTGTTTGTTTAAAGTCCTTTTTATAGTTCACCTCTTAACTACAACCGTCATATAAATGGTCTCTCCTACTGAGATTTTTGTCTGAAATTTTATGTGTTTTTCGTTGCCGTTTCGTTAAAGCTCACCTAATCTTCGGCCATTTGATCATCCAAATAATGTATGGTAAACAGTACAAATTATGGAGCTCATTATAAACAAGTTTCCTTCAACCTCCTGTTACTTCTCTTTTAGGTCCATAGTTTTAATGAGCTACTTTATGTCAAGTGTAATTCTTAAGCAAATGCTGGAGCCGCCACTGAATTAAGACGCCGGAGACATATTACTGTTTACCTGCAGTGAGAAGACATTCAGTTGGTGCAGACTACACTGACCGCGTTAACTGCCGTGTGACATACGGGCTCCTATTCAGTAACTTACTCCTGAAGAGGCTTGTTTAGACTGCACGCACTACCGAGTTGTCGGAGAAGTTGCCGCACTACGCAGACAATCGATGTGGATTTATTGATCTGAGAGGGGTTATAATTCAGGGCGTCTACGAGTGAGCAAAGTGCTTCCGTTCTAGAAGACGAAAGTGAATTAAAAAATGAGAAAGTTTTCATGAGCTGTAGTATGCGTAATTCTACCTGTGTTGTGGTCAGGTATTGGAGAGCAGTGTGTGTGTGTTTTTTCTTGATTTCCTTATACGTTACTGATTTCTGTAATGCATCTTTTACTTTTTTCGTAGTTTTATTCCTGTGAGTCCATCCCAATGGGCACACAATCTGAAGCACATACCGTCTTCTGTCACTCGACTGTTGGGGTCGTGGGTTCGAATTTGTACTAGTGCACGTTTTTCCATTCTGTGTTTTTGTTGTACTCTTGTACATATGAACCTTACTATGAGCCTGCCTGTCGCCGAAAATTCGTGTCAAATATCTATAATGTTTATGTCTTCTGCAGATAATATCGAGATGCTCCAGGACAGACTGCCTATACTTAAACATCGCTGTGAAAAATAACATCTTCATGCCTAAGTATTCCTCCTTTATACTGGATTTTATCGCTTTCTCGTTTTTCTTCTTTCCCATTTCTTATATTTCTTTTAGGATATAAAACATACGTAAACATACAAATGCCTTAGGGATACCTGATATCCAAGTGGTCTCTTTCGAAAGCATGACGATGCTATGAGCATACTCACTGCAGAAGGCTTGAATTGTTACTCTGTCCGTGTGAAATGGCAGAACGATTAGTACTCCCAGCTGTGTATGGCGGCCAGGCGATTTAACTTTACTGAACGTAGGAAAACCACTAAGCGTGTGAAAACAAGGTGTACCTCGGAAGTGTTAGAAATAATAAATTGACAAGTGAGAGTCAGATGCATTAGTAAGAAGCTAAAGCAGGGGTCCACATATCCCTGGCACCTGGTCGCCCGGACAACTGAATCTTGTACATTGGCACTTGAAGTTTTCACCATAATTGTTGCAGTTTTTTCTTTATATATGAAAATGTGTGTCGGTGCACATGCACCGAACAGAAGGCATCAGATAGCAGCCAGGTTCACAGGGCACTTCAGGGTTTTGGACCTCAGTCTGGAACGGGATTTAATCCTTTAAAGACGGTACGTGTCTGTTTTGCGCGAGAGCTCATTGCCTACCGCGCAGTAAACGCTCTCCACTTCGATTATACAAAACCAGTCTGTTAACAGTGTACGTATAAGGCAAAAGTCGCTGTTTATTCTGAGATCCGTACAAACTACGTAAACGCACTGTTAGCACCGTGTAGAATTTTTGAATGTTAAACATGGTGGTATGTAGAGTTTTCGCTAGGCCTTGAATGGTTATGTAACCCTTCTAAAGCCTAGAATTTGGATGTGCCTTCTAGAGGGTTGGAAAAATTTGTAGACCCCTGACCCAACAAAATTTTTTCGTTTTTAGAATTTTATTTGTAAGGCATTTTCGCAAAAAATTTCCCATGCTAGAAGACCTAAGGGCGTAATAGTGGCTGGGAGAGTTCAGTTCCTGACTAAGTTGGCTTAGCCCTTTCAAAACGAAGCGTATCTGTTTTATATAAGGACTCAGTGCGTACCGCGCTGTAAACACTCTCCACTTCGGTTATAAAAACCAATCTCTTAATGTTTTATAAGGCAAAAGTTGCTGTTTGTTCTGAGATCCATACAAAACACATAAACGCAATGTGGGCACCACGTAGAATTTTTTAATGCTAAACCTGGTCGCATGTAAAGTTACCGCTAGGCTTTAAAAGGTTAAGCGGTATGCGAGAGATACCGAATTCAGTCTTCGGCTGGTGTACTAATTACCTGGTTATCTTTGAGTCAATCTAGGAACATTCTGAGATAATAACTCAAACCTGACCTCCTTATACTTCCTTTGAAATTAATTATTCACAAATCATCCCACCGTTGGTCGTCTAATAATCTGGGGTGTCTACAGCTTCGTTAAATAGAACGTAAGTAGACAATAAATCCGTAAGTAAATAGACAAAGTAATCAAGGTTACAGCAGACGGATAGTAAAGCAGTATGCTTCAGAATAAAAAGCAGGAATTCTCTCACAGACCGGAATACGGGAGTTTCTACCTTTGCCTCCACAAACTTTACAGGTTTGCAGTCCCAGACGCGTCTATGAATTTGCGCATCATAAAGCTGTCCGCTGATACTTATAGCTTTCCGCAATTGAAAGCCTGGATATTTACGTCCAGTCTGAGAAATATAAACTCCTGTCTTGAAGTTTAGAAACAGACGTAGTTAATTAAAACCCACATTCAGACAGATAAGCAAACAAAATATGTGTGCCTTCTAATGCAATTTCAGTACAGTTGTATGACTAGGTAGTGCTAAAATAGATGTAATTTTTAGACTGTTTGTTTAAGGTTTCAAGAAATTATGGACATTGAAATGTCCGCCAACATATATACACGTATTTATCTGTTCCTACAAACTCGATTTATAATTAAATCGCATTTCGTTTTCACAAATGTGTGACTCATCCCTCAAATGACATGGAATATAGAGTTCAATGTGTATGTAATATTACTGTATTTACGTAACAAAACTGAACCTAAGACAAATGGCCTTCAGACATAAAGGTAAAGGTTCACCCTATAACAGACCCGAGGGCCCAAGAGGGGGGTAGTAGAGGTATCGCTCTACCCGTTCGTGAGCCTCGGCACGAGGAGAGGGTGGGGTGGCTACCCCCACGCCCCGGCCGCTTTAGCCCCGCGAAAGAAACCCGGTACCCATTGTACAGGAGGCTGGGTGGACCCCAGGGCCGGTCTGGACGGCTGCGGAAAATCTCGCCCCCAACGGGATTCGATCCCCGGACCGTCCAGCCCGTAGCGAGTCGCTATACCGACTGAGCTGTCCCGGCCTTCAGACATGAAGTGCTGTTATTACAGCAGATATCTAACGGATATTGGCAGTGTGACGCTGCTGAAAGCTGTTGTGGTAGGAGAGAATGTGACAGATGTGGGGCTTCGCTCAAACTTCCGGGCTGCTTTGACTCTGGTGTATCGGTCAAAGGTTGGAGTAAAATATTCAAAAGGTGGCTTCATCGATCAAGGTGCTTGTAACACGTCATTCTTACACGCGCACTGAGAATTTTAAAAGTGATGACATCTATTTTATCCTTGTCAAGTTCAGGAAGGCTGTTATAGAATAAATAAATATATATGGCGTGATGGTTTGGACTGAATCATTTGTCTGAATATAGGGCCCAGGGGCCGCGCGCTCGAAGCATGGGTCTGCGGCCGTTCGCTTGCTGGGATTGCGGATTCGAATTCCGCCATGGGCGTGGATGTCTGTCTGTTCTGAATGTTGTGTGTTGTCAGGTAGAGGTCTCTTCGTCGGGCTGATCACTCGTCCAGAGGAGACCTAACGAGTGTTGTGTGCCTGAGTGTGATCGTGAAGCCTCGACAGTGATGAGGTCCTGGCCCACTAGGGGCTGTTGAGCCACGGAAAAATAATAGAGACCAGTAACGTGACCTTCTGTACATGCTAATAAACTTTTGGCTTCTATGGAATACGAGAAATATTTTGGATAGAGGTCAGGTTTTGAAGACGAGATCCAATAGTTTTTAGTTTCTTAATTTGTTACTTACGAAAACTTTCTAACAGTTGCTTCTTCTAGGTGTTAGTGATATGAGGGTACTTGGTCTCAGTTTTAAGTGGTTTAAAGTACGACGTTTTGGAGGCTAGATCTGTCTCCGTCTTCATAAATTGTACTCTTAGCTTGGCGCCCTTTAGGTAATCATTAACGACTGTGGAAAATTAGAGTAAAGTTATATGGACAATGCACTCATAGAACTCCCACTGTCATGTTTTCCTCATATTGTTGAGAAATTCTCATTTTTTGTATCTGACGTTCTGACGGTCATGAATATGAAGAATACGGTTTTTGAGACGCAATGTGAAATTTGATAGACAGATAAGGAGATATTAATGGAGGTGCCGCATTATTCTTCCGGCCAGATGAATTTTTGTATCCTGAAAAGTTTGTATCTCGATTCCTGAATACTTTAACTATCTACCAATTTACGCGGCGTCATATCGTGTGAGAATCTAATCTTAAAATATGAAATATGTTGTTTATGATAATACTAGAATGAATGTAATTTTGTGTTTGTAGTGCAAATTTGAAGGCGTGTTTTATGGCGCTGGAAGCTCATCTCCTTAACATTAATTTTCTGAAATTTCGACGAATTTTGCTTGCAATAGAAACCCCTTAAAGTGGCTAGCAGGTTCAAACGTTTCTGAAGTATGTGGGTGGCAGATTTTATGAGTAAAGAATTGTGGTTGCTTACAAATGGAATTTGAAATCGATAAAATGTTATCTGCGAAAGTAGATTCTACAAGCTGCCTGTAAATTTGAAGTTATAAAAACTGGGGACGAGTTAAGACACTATGTCTTGTGGTAGGTGGGAATCCCCTTATAACAATATCTTTCCTAAACCAAGTACATTGTGCATCATGGAAACGTCAGTTCCTTCATTTATGAGATTTAGCTAAGGACGAAACAGGGACAGTGGCGCACGTGCACAAAATTGGTACTTGAAGAGCGTTCTGTTATTACTGTGATGTCAGTTGTAGAACAACTATGAAGCAAGGTTCTGTAAGGAAAATAGTTCACCAACTATTCGATAGCTGGTGTTAATTACTGAGAGAATTTGGCGCCTCTAGTAAGTTGTTTCAAGAACAAGCAGTGCAGAGATTATAGGGAGAAGTTCTCCCATGAACAAGGGGAATTCCTGTCGTCCTTATTTCATACCAGAGTGTGAATTATGTAGAAATATTTGACAGTAGGGTATGTGTATTAGAAGCAAGGGGACCGTTGCTGAAAGTTGTTTCGTAGTGTATATGTGTAGATAGAAGTACGTTCATATAAATGTATAATATATAAACCATATATTTATATGCTTGTATGCTATTTTAAAAATGCGTGCTTTAGATGGAAAGGAATATTTGAGACTTTTAACTGTCTCAGGCTCTGTTGTATTATGTGAGTGTTATTTGCGTTACAGCCAGTACAGTAACCAGGCTCTGGACTGGACTTCCGGTGTATATTGGTTCGATTCCAGGTAGGGACAGCGGTTTTTCTTTTCTCAACAGCTTCCATACCGGACCTGCGCCCGACCCAGCTTCCTATCCAGTGGGTACCAGAGAACCTTGTCCTCGGACTAAAGATGCCGGGGAGCCACACTTACCACTTACTTCCACCTTGGGCAGGGATTAAGAATACGTGGAGCTGTATTCCACTCCATCACTTGTTTCATTGTCGTGATGGTTAAATCAGTACTGCGGCAACTTGAACTTTTCCTCAACAGAAGAGTGTGGTGAAGTAGCGGTGCGTGTAGCACGTGAAATCAAAATATATTTTTAAAAACCGTAGGGAATCGGGACATATTATAGCTACAGTAAGGAATGGATAATATTAAAATGGACTTAGGATGAGAAACGTGTGGGGACATGAACTAGATTATAGTGAATCATGAAGGGGTCGTAAGGTATAATACAGTGAGGGAGATAATGATATTTCTTGTGCCTTAATAATATGGATTTGCGTGTCCAGTTCAGAACAAACTTATTTTAGCAAATATTCTACATAGTAGAATTAAAGGAAGTAAGGTCAAACCCCGAATTCAAATATCATGACTCGTCCACTTTCGCTGACCAATGTCTTCAGTAATTCCACAGAGCAGAATTCCCCCAGGAAAGCCAATAGCCGCTGAATAAGCTAAGAAATTCGACGCTTTTCGTTGAATACAAAAATTTATTAGCGTTTTCTTAAGGGCCCCTTATAGGCCGTTATCCTAAGCCAGTTGAATACAGCCTGCCTTAAGCCTTTTAAGCGTAAAACTAATCTGAAAATGCATTAAAATTTCAGTTACTGGCTCACAGAGAACAAAGTCCATCTCCAAAGTAAAACAACTTTGATGCTGTCTAGGGAAATAATCGCTGGTTATTGTGAGAGTCGTACTGAACAAACATAATGTGTGGCGAGATCTTAGTGTGAGCAGATGATAGAGTAACCACTAAAATTTAAAGGTTACGATTACTTTTAATATTATCCTGCTGCCTATGCCGAGTTGTCAAGAGTGGTGTCTTCTTTCACTGAGAAAATCTTCCTACTGCAGAGACTTAACATCGGTCTGTGGAAAGTATTCAGAGAATGTGAGTAGATTCTGAACACGTCTTGAAGCCTGGAGTTGCTTCTCCTACCATTCTTTTCCTTAATACAAGGTCTTAGTAAAACTGGCACAAACTTTCTTTGAAAAATGGCAGATATCATAAAACCGTACGGCCCATTCACTCACTAGACAAGCGAAAATATATGAGGGAGTCGGGTAAAGTCTTTGCGTGATTGATTCTTGACTTGCTGGATGATGATTTTTTCAGCAACCTAGTTTGTTGCAGCGCCAAATTTTAGAAATATATCAGGGGAGTGGGAGGATATTTTTGTTTGTTTGATTCGGTGCTCGCTGGTTGACGATTTTTCGACCACTTAGTTTAGTTCAGAGCCAAATGTTAGAAATATTCATGCGTAATTAATTGTAATTGCTGCACTTCGCTGAGTACAGTTCTGCCGTTCACCGATGTAGTAAAAATTATAAAAACATCAAATTTTAAAGCTGTTATTATACAAGCAAATATACCACCACCACCACCACCACCACCACCACCACTACCACTGCTGCTGCTACTGCTGCTACTACTACTACTACTACTACTACTACTACTACTACTACTACTACTACTACTACTACTACTACTACTACTACTACTACTACTACTGAGTCTTCCTAACATATTTAACTTCTTCTTTCATCTTCCATTGCCAACTCTAGTTTCAATGTAATCAGTTACACAGTCTTGCATATAGGGTTATGAATGTGACATTTTCCTGTCTGTGTTTGAGGAGTAACCACACGTAGAGGAGCGCGTCAGTTCAGATGTTTGGCTGTCATAAAAATATGTATTGGATTCTTTGGAAACTGGAAGGTTGTTACGAGGAAGCAGTTCTGCCTCTGCTTCTAGAGACAGTAAAAACACCAAAATATTCATGATAATCTGCCATCAGGCCGAGATTTTTACTTGGGGCGTTTGAACATGAAGCAGGATCCTAACGCCTAGAAGGTGACGCTGGAATCTTCAGTGTGGTAATGAAGTATAGACGGACCTAATAAGGAAAGGACCATGGTAGTGATCAGTCAAGGAGCAGCGCGGGTTGTTTTGGAGATTAACAGTTCTGACGACGTCACAGGTGTCTCACACACACATGTTAATGATGTCACGAAATACTGCATTATTGCTAGATAAATCTTGTGGTATTCTGGAGTGATGTGACGCCGTGTTTTTGGTAGAGAGTTGCCAACGTTTTGCGGGGACCCTGCTGCTTCCGAATTCTACTCTCAACAAGGTAGCATAGTTTTCTGCGAAGAGTTAGTAGCTACCAGACTACACGGCGTCACATACAGGCAGACAGAAACCAATGTCACCGCAGCATAACCTCAAATATCGCATTTATGAACGATTATTTGTCCATTTTGGGCTGAATTCTTTTCTTTATCTACATAAGTACAGTAGGCCTCTTTCTAATTATATTCGCCATCGCCACCAACAAAACGAATTTGTAAAAACACGTATTGAAAGTCAAAATATCTAAATATATTCATGTTGTGTATTTAAAGACCAGCAAGAAACAATAAATCCAGCACTGTGTCGTTTATTATTAGGTCTGTCATCGATAAAACAACCTTATAGCCTGTGGGATATAGTTATTACAAGGAACGCAACTGTGGCTAATTGGACAACACCATTCCTGCCTTTTTATGCTCCACTTTGTACGTTGTTTCAGGGAAAGGAACGAAACAACGTAAGATAGAGTGAACATTTTTCGTGACATACGGAAAATTTTATGGTATTTTCACACTTTATATACGGTAAGAAATTAGGATATACCTTCTACGTGTAATAATGAAAGAGTGAACTTGTCTGTGTACTGTAATTTTTACCAGTACATGGAGATCTAACAGAAGTGGAAGTTTAACTTAACGCATTCTTATACCTTGTCACTAGACGCAGGTGAAATGTTGCGTTCACGCCCCGACCGCTTAATCAGTAGGGAGAGTCCTACGGTATCTATTGGCTAGAAGGTTGGGTGGGCCTTAGAGTAGGTTTGGAATTTGGTGAAGAGAGAAATTTCTGTCTTTGTCTTGAATTGAATCACCATTCCCTGGTCTTTCGGCCAGTAAACTATTCTAATTATGGTTCAATGATAATAATACCAATTTTCATTTACCTGTTGTAAGCCTGACGAATTCATGGCCCAAATTAGCTAAGTCAGTAAATGAAAACCTTGGCATGCTAACGGCCACGGCACACAGCGAATTCTGTTATAAGAAACAGCAGTCGTGCAGCCATCCAGGTTTAATGACTGACGCCGCGGCGTTGGGCGTCGCGTGACATCTGCATGGAAGTGTGGGCGTCCCCTGCGGAGCTCTGGTTTCAAAACAACAGGAAAAAGAGCGTAATTAAGAGTAATGGGGACACAGCGGTGAGAGGGGACAGAAAGGGATTGCGACTTCGTGTGTAAAGATAGAGGGCCTAACTACAGCAGGTCCCTGTATCTGCGTAACTACTGATAGCTGTCACTAGTTGTTGGGCTCGGGACATGGAGAATGGAAGAGGAGGGTAATGAGAAGGAAGATACAATGGGAAAAGAAGATGAAGGGGAAATGTAGAAATGAAAGTTGTAATATGCGTAAAAGTAACAATTATTCCCAAGTAGAACTCGTAAAGTCCAGCTGGACTGATCCTCCACAGTGTCGCAAAGTATTTGACAATCGAACCGGCGTCTTTTCCCGCAAGACATGAAATTTGTAATTTTTTTTAATATTATCCAACAATTGCACTTAATTGTCAGAGGTTCATAACAATGTATTTAAAAACATTCCACTCCAGTGGAATATTTTTAAATGTATTTAACATTTAAAAACATTCCACTGCTGTGGAGAATACATTATTATGAACCTGTGACAATTAAGTGCATTTTTTTGGATAATGTTAAAAAATCGAATTATAATGAACGGTGTGGAAAATGTAACACATTTAAAACATATTATTTGTGCACTTCAAGGTCAACATTTTGAACTACTATGTAACGAAACTAATAGGCTTTTCTAATGAGTATAGGTCCGTCTCACAGCCAACAAATTATTTATTAAGGATTAAAAGTTTCGATGTAAAAATCTTACATGCGACCGGTTTCGGCACTAAGGTGCCATCATCAGACCTTGCCTTATTCCAAGTAACACAAATTATTCAAGTTAACAATGGTTGTTAAAAACATATGTGCAAGTTAACTGTTTGTCAGAGAAGGCCTTCTCTTTACAATAGATGTTAAAATTTTATTCATTGGTAAATATATTGAGTTAATATTAAGTTTGGGATTAGTGTATTTTCCAAGAGTATCGTGATATTTGTAATTTTTGTTTTCCAAGTACTTTACTCACGCGTCGGAATATGTTGGTTTTCTGCTTTGCGGATGTTGTGAAGTTCTTGTTTTTGGTTCTTCTTGTCTATGGAGATGTTGTGGTTATTGTTTGGTGCTCCTGCTTCTTTGATGTCCTATTATTCTCTTTGGGCGAGGAATGTCTGCGTTTTCCGACTCTCCATCATTTTTTTTACCGGAGCTTTCCTGCGGTAATTGGTTGTTATTATGGTGTCTTGTAGTTCTTTGTCGGAGGTGGATAGGTCGTTGCAGATTGACGACACTTTGTGGCTATTTGATGGTATGGTGCGTGGTTGAGTATTGTTGCTCTCGTTCCTAGTTGTTTTTGAAGTTCTGTCGTTTTTTCTTCTTTAGTTATAGGATCCGGTGTTCAGGTTACCCCTCCTCCAGGTTGTTGTGCTGTATTTTGGCAGCTTCGACTCTTAGGTCGCGTTGATTTTACGCGATTCCCGCTTTCCTCTCTTGTTGTTTCCTTATTTCGTTGTCTTGTCTTAAGATGAAGTGTGAGGTGGTGGCTATTCGCTTTTGGATCCCTTCTCGTCTTCAGCGGTGCGAATTTCTGCTTTTGTTGACGTCTTATTTTTACGGTCTGTTGATGTTGTGGTAGCTGTTGTTGTGGGGTTAATTTTGTTGGTATGTTGTGAGGCAGACTGGCTCAACGCGACCTAAGAGTCGCAGCTGCCAAAATACAGCACAACAACCTGGAGGAGGGGTAACCTGAATACCGGGTCCTATGACTAAAGAAGAAAAAACGACAGAACTTCAAAAACAACTAGGAACGAGAGCAACAATACTCAACCACGCACCATACCATCAAATAGCCACAAAGTGTCGTCAATCTGCAACGACCTATCCACCTCCGACAAAGAACTACAAGACACCATAATAACAACCAATTACCGCAGGAAAGCTCCGGTAAAAAAAATGATGGAGAGTCGGAAAAAGCAGACATTCCTCGCCCAAAGAGAATAATAGGACATCAAAGAAGCAGGAGCACCAAACAATAACCACAACATCTCCATAGACAAGAAGAACCAAAAACAAGAACTTCACAACATCCGCAAAGCAGAAAACCAACATATTCCGACGCGTGAGTAAAGTACTTGGAAAACAAAAATTACAAATATCACGATACTCTTGGAAAATACACTAATCCCAAACTTAATATTAACTCAATATATTTACCAATGAATAAAATTTTAACATCTATTGTAAAGAGAAGGCCTTCTCTGACAAACAGTTAACTTGCATATATGTTTTTAACAACCATTGTTAACTTGAATAATTTGTGTTACTTGGAATAAGGCAAGGTCTGATGATGGCACCTTAGTGCCGAAACCGGTCGCATGTAAGATTTTTACATCGAAACTTTTAATCCTTAATAAATAATTTGTTGGCTGTGAGACGGACCTATACTCATTAGATATCATACAAGCCAACGGGGATGACAAATATCAAAATAATAGACTTTTCATTTTATTCTCCCATCTACGCCTAGGTCTTCAAAGTGATCTCTTCCCCTAAGATCTCCCTACCAAAACCTTTATGCACCTCTCCTCTCTCCCATACGTGCTACATGCCCCACCTGCATCATTCTTCTTTATTTGATCGCCCGAATGGTATTTAGTGATGAGTGCAAATCCCAAAGCTTCTCGTTACGTAGTGTTCTCCACCCCCCTGTTACCTCCATCCCCTTAGGCCTAGTTATGTTCCTCAGGACGCTATTCTCGAAGACCCTCGGCCTATGTTCTTCTCTGAATGTGAGAGGCCAAGTTTCACACCCGAAAAAAAATTAAATCCTCAAAGTAATTTGTGTCTTATTTAACGACACTGTTGCTAACTCAGAGTGTAAACATATAGGCTTATTGTAGAATGACGGTTTCATCATGAATTGAAGGTAATGTTAAATAAAGCTGTCGTGTTCTACTTACAATACTCCGTCGGTATGTGTGCCCACAGGAACTGAGGAATACCACGAAAACCCTGAGTTTAACAGCTCTCTAGGATGAAATTTGAAGGCTGCTTCTCCCAAATACGAATCAGGAGTTCTACCAAAATGTTCTTTAATGTTATATTGTCTCCATATAAACAAAGATCAAAATACAAAGTTAAACTTTTCGCTATTAGCGCCATGAAGGCATATAGATGGAATAAATGTATAGCTCCACTCATTCTTAACCTCGTCACTAGACGGACGTGAGCGGTCAAAATCACACCCCGGCCCCTTTACGCCCCCCCCCCACCCTGGGAAATAACACCGTGAATATGAGGCTGAAGGGGTCCCAGACCCGGACTGGACGATTTTGTTTGGAGGAAAACCTCTTGTCTCTGAATGGATTCGAACCAAGTATCGTCCAGCCCATATCCTAGTTTCTGTACCCACTATACTTTTCCGGCTCACATATAAAAGGATTAAAGGTACAGTGATTCCATACAGTGAATTTGCGTGGGTTTATGGCGGCTCTTCAAGCCCTATTTCGTCGTTTTTATACAGAATATCTTGTTTGGCTCGGAAGGTAAATGATTATTTGTGCAACTAAACGTTGTTCTATTTCCGGGAGGTAAGAGCCAAGTGTTAAACGAGTCTCGCTATTTAAAAGATTAATGAAGGTTTAGAAACGGTCACGGCAGGTGGCCAGAGCGCTGACAGGTAACGGCTCCTTTTCATTCATCTCTGCGTTTCTGATTTTTTGGCTGATTATATCCGTGTCGCAGTATTACCGCCTTGCACAAGTGTGACAGCGAAAATGAAGTGAGAGACGTGTCCAGACAGATAATAATCCAAGAAATTTGGGTTAGAGTGTAGACACACATATGTATATATGCCAATTTTCAACACTAAATTCCGAGCAAAATGCATAAAGCCTAGTTTCCTGTAGCACTGTTGTCAAGTGTCACAGATCGCGTACTTTGATTATTATTGTAATTTTATTTTGTAATTGTGAGTGATTGATTAAATACAGAAAATGTGATTTTTATATAGCCTAGTCTCAAAACTTCGCACTCCAGTCGTTTGTGTAAATGTTGACTTGCAACCGACAGTTTACACACAACCTTAATATCTCCGTTGTTGTGTGTAACAGTGTGACTGAAGAGCTAATAGAATATACACTTAAGTTTACTCACAGTCTGTAGCTATCCTTATCTTTCACTTCCATATCAATTTCTAGATGCCCAGCTTCAATTTTCTTTAGCTATCGTCACCAAACTGGAAAATAAAAGTTTTTTTCGCACGGCCACCATGTTGTTTCACATTTATATAAAATTACCTATGAAATTAAATATCTTTCGAACACGTAAATATATTAATATAAATCGTTCTTGGACTACAATTGACGTGTTCCTCCCATCTTAGAAGTTGGCGCATCTCCGTTGTTTTTATTACTAATTGTAGGAAATTAAACGATACTTCTTTGAGGTGGCCTGCAGTGACATAAATCTCTTAGCAAGTTTTTTGGAAAATTGGTCAAACTATTCAAAATTCCAGAGACTGTGCGTAGCTATCGCCTTAGACTATCTGCTGTTGTTGACGTTATTCTGAATCAGCTGAACAAATAAATAACGTCCCATTTTCTGAGGAATTCGTAGGAGGTAGCTTGTCTCATTGCAAAGTCTGCACAGAACAACCCAACCACATATAGCCTACATCCATTAAGATTCGAATCCACGAGTCTCGCATGCGAGTAGTAGGAAACAGAACACGTCTTGGCCAGCGTGTAAATTATTGTTACTTCCTAAATGTATTAGTTCCTAAGATCTTGTGTTCAGTTGAGTGCAACTGGAATAGATTCATTCAATACTGTGCCTCATTTATATGCATCACCTGTTCTGGACAGTTGGTAGAAGCCATTACACTCCTGGCCGGAATAAGACTGTGAATGTGGGAGCAAAAACTGGTCTCTGGGATAGAGGAGACTTGTACTGATACATTTTCATTAATATAAATTGAAGCCGCTGTCCAATGAATGCGTTTTAATTTCTTTTCATATTACGTCACTGGTATGAAAATATGCTACGTATTTCTTCATTTGTTTGCGTAAAAGAATGAATAAAACATGAGACTTCTGAGAACTGGTAACACCTAGTTTTGTGTTTAGCAACCAAAAAAAGAGAATAAATTAACAATTACAAACACGCTTTCCGTTAGTACAAATTACCGCGACATGATACCAGTCAGACATAACGTCAAAGTTGCCCATTATCGCCTTTATAAGCCCTAATGTATATAGTAATATAACAAAAAAGAGCCAACTTATGCACAATATTTTTGTTTTATTGTGCATAAGCTGGCTCTGTTTTGTTATATTGATCATATGCACGGAAATGAGTAACATAAAATATATAATAATGTTCATACAAATTACGTGTCTGTACCTATTTTTGTATTACAGATAAATACTATTTTAAAGCCTTCAAATGCTAAGATTAACCGGAATTACATTTAAAGATTAATTCCGTACCGCGCTGTAAACACTCCCCGCCTCGGTTATAAAAACCAACCAGTTAATTTTCTGCTAAAAATTAATCGTTATTTGTTTTAAGAATCATATGAAACACAGATATGGACTCTGGTGGGAGAATGTAGAGGTTTTCGTAATTGTAAAACTAATTGTGTGACGCAACCGCTAATGATAACAAATTAAAGGTGTTTAAAAAAGAGGGTGGCTAGAAGAACACTTGTCTTAAGAAGGCAGAAATAATAGGAAGCTGGAGAAAATTATGGAATAAGGAGCTTCATAATTTGTATCTTTTAACAATACAAGAGCCCGCCACCTGTCCGCATCCTCAGCTATATCAATCCAGTCCATGCCCCATCCCACGTCTTGAAGATCCATTTTAATATTATCATCTCATCTTCGCCTGGGTTTTCCAAGTGTTCTCCTTCCTTCAGGTCTTCCCGCCAAAATCCTGTATGCATGTCTCCCCACGCCCATACATGCTGCATGCCCCGCCAATCTCATTCTTCTCGATTTGATCAGATATACGTTTGTAAATAGTAAAGATTGGTTCAAGTTACAACTCACGTTCTTTTCTTCAAGTACACTGTCTTCCGTATATTATATATCTATGAGATTTGTGGTTCTCACAGCGGCGTTTCAGAGGATTCAAGTCGTTTGTGTTGACACTGTGTCGTCTGAGTGGTTCCCGACGTGTCGAACATGGGTACTACGGTCCTTCGAAACGTCGGGAAACACCAAACAACACAGCCTATTACCCCGGAAAATCTGAATCCTCATTTTACGGCTAGTTTACACGTAAGTGTATCTTAAACTGAATATTCATGTCTTCGATCATCGGTTAACATACTGTCCAGTGACACAGGGTCACATTCCAGAAGACTTGAACTTCCAGTAACACGGCTATGAGGACCTCATTTCTTCACGAATCTTAAATTCCTTGCTTTTTATCCGGCCGAAATAAGGTTCAGATGCGAAAACCCTACGCTATGTCTATGGTACATATGAAGGGTCTCTGACAATTAGTGTGGAGCAGTTGTGGAGTGTTGGCTAGCAGAGGAGAACGGAATAAAAGAGGAGAAATGCCTGATCCATTGTCACTCTATCCCCCACTAATTCCACATGACGTCAGATAGAAGTGACTCTAAAGCTTCGTCTTGATTGGCTAATATTCAACACTCCAGGCAGCAAAGAGCACAGGGCAACAAATTGCACGTGTTCCTTATCAATCTACAAAAACCGGTTTTTGCTCTTGATTAGTAGTGACATCTGGCGGCAATACGGCACAGCACTTGTGTGATTTTAAGAATTCTAATTCAGATTGTTTAATGACACATGCCGGTAATGTAAATATGCATGAAGGCCCAAATAATATTTGTTACAAATATATTAAAGTATTGGTTTATTCTCTTCCGTCAGTAAGCAACAGAAAATAATTGTACAGTACCAAGCTTGACCAGTAGATGTCACCCTTTGGTAGTATCGGGGAGGAGGGGGGAAGCAGGTGTAAGGCGATGGGCAGCATGACATCCCCTCCTCCTTCTGCTTGCAATCGTGTGCATAATGGCGTCGCGAAAGTGGAATATAGCTCGTGTGTCAGTTACTTTTAATTTGTTTGTAATGTGTGCTGTTATGTGCTTGTTCGTGTAACAAAGTGTTGAATCATTTAAAAGTATTATAATATTGCATTTGTGGTGTCATTTTATATTATAATGAAGTTGCAAAGTGAATGCCAGTTGATGTTCATGACGTGGGTAGGATTGAGGTGAACTGGACATGTCTTGTGACTGCGCCATTTCCTTCGCCGAGACGCGGAGAAATGCACTGAAATATTTAACCCGTAATGATACGTCCAGGGTTCGATGCAGCTATTTAAGGGTAAGTTTGATTCATCCTGAACTGAATAAGCTATTTATAAAGTAATACGGCATTGGAAGGCACTACAATATTTTGTCGCGTTTCATAGAAATTAGAATGTCCCCATTAATATTGCTAACCGCCTGAGCCATGGGGCGGCCTTAAATAAAAAATTACACCAAAGAGAGCATTGTTTAGGATAGTTCTTTGCTATTTTATATCTTGGTGTTTAACCATTTAAAGACTGAGATTACACTGAATTATACTACATGCTATGTTTGTACAGCGCAGTAAAGACCCCCGTCTCGGTTATAAAAACCAATCAGTTATGAATGATGTACCGGGAAATAATCGCTGTTTTTTCTGAGACCCATACAAAACACGTAAATAAAGCTGAATTATATTACAGGCTCAGATCATGCCGCGCGGGAAACACAGTTCTGTGTATTCACGTGGCGGTCCATGGAACTCCGACGTCGGTGCGTTACAGGCGTTACGATTAACGGATATTTCTTTGCTGTTTCATATCTTTGTGATTAACCATTTAAAGAGTGAGATTAAACTGAAATATTTAAACACCTAGTTCCTACTGCGCAGTAAACACACTCCGTCTCGTTTATAAAAACCAATCAGTTAATGCTGTATATGGACAAAACGTTACAGCGTTACAGACCGTTATAGACATTATGAAATTATATATAAGATTATTACAGTAATAATTAAATGAATTAGATCGGCTGGACATGTAGCATGCATGTCAGAATTTAAATGTGTATACGGAATTTTATCCGTTTTTCTGAAAGAAATAGACCGCTTACAAGATGAAAGATAATAATATTGGAATTTACCTCAAATAAGGAGGGCATCTGGATTTGGGCTGCATTCACGTCTGTTTGGACAATTTGCGGACCTGTGATTACTGTAATAAACATCAGGTTCAGTCAGAGACGGTCAGTGAACTGACTGAGCGACTATCAGCTGCTTAACTGGGACTCTGCTTCACATACATAATTATTGCCACAAGTTGGAAAAGGATTGAGTAATTTAGTTGGGTGTGTCCACTTTGTGTGTAAATTAAAGAACAACATTAATATAAATGTCCTGTCCATATCAGACACTGTGCTGCTGTAATCATTGCGGTTCTTCAATGCCCAGTGTATTGCATTGCTATTCGCGCTGGGTTTTGTTTCATTTTTTTATTTGCTCGAAACGATAATTGACGTTTGTAGTTTTATACCTCCTTGTTACTTTTGTGAAAGTACAAGGCGTTGCTTAGCGTATCTGCCGTTTATTCCAGGAGTGATATCTCTGTGGAGTAATATCTCTGTACAGAGATATTACTTATGGAATAAACAGAAGATACCATAGCCTGGGTTCTCTAACCTAACAAAATAGAAGTTATTTGCAAGGCAGATATTTGGAGACAGACTTTTGTATTTTGTTTGTATATTGACATACTGTGTTTAATATCGTACACACATTTTAATCTGTATAAATTTGTTGGTGCTATATATCAATTGCTGCTGTAAATAATTAATAGACATATTACTATTCATTGACAAACTGTACGCCGCGCACGTCTGTGAAAGGTGACTTCCTGATGGTGGCTACGATGGGTGGAAGAAACACGTAGGAATAAAAAGAATCGGTAATAAAAATTTATGTATTCGACATGTCTGTTTGTCTGTCTGTCCGCGCGCATGAAATAACTGTGCTCCCACTGGACGGATTTTCATAAAATTTGATATTTGAATATTTCTAGAAAATATGTAGAGAAAAGTCGAGTTTCATTAAAATCTGACAGGAATAAAAGATACTTTATACGAAGACGTTTGTACATTTATGATAATGTCTGGCTGAATTCTTCTTAGAATGAGAAATTTTTCAGACAGAAGTTCTAGAGAAACTCAAAACACGCATTTTGTATCCAATAATGTTATTCCGAAAGTCGTGCCGTTGATGAGATAATGTGGAAAAATATGCTAGGGCCAGACAGGCTACAGACGACATTATAATACGAAGCGTGTTCTTTGCATGCTGGGTAACTAAGGCTGAAGACTCACACTCAAAAAGTGTAATATTTATTGCCTTTCTACGGCAAAAGTGGTTACGCGAACGCGCTTCAGTGTTACGTTCATGTGTACATATATTGCCTCTCTTGTTTTTTTTTATTATTGGAATAGGTTTAAACGTTCTCCTAACATCCAGGACATTACACGCCCACTTGTGGAGATGCGACGCATCATGCAGGGCGCAGGTGAAAACGTTTTGTGCATATTAATATATTTTGCAGCGCTTTGTGTAATGAACCCTTCATTCGTTTCGTTTGATTGTCTTCCAACATGCGATTGCTAAGGTCCTGTGTCCTTGCCTTTACGAACTTATAATCACGTGGTGGAAGCAAATATTTGTGTCTCGTTTTAAAAGCTAGGCCGCTTTGGCAGGCATACCATTCACGTTTAATTGATGGGTCTGGAAATTAAACAAAGGCAAACAACGGGACGAGCCGCGTCAGTCAAAATGAAGCTTGTTTCTTTAAGCAGATCAGTTGGGAGGAAAAATATTAATTTAACCTTTTACGTTCCATTCAATGCAACATGGATCACGTAATTCAACATACAAAAGCATTGCATGTTGCCCCATACAGTGTATGCGTATTTAAGTGTTCAATATGATGCTAAAATAAACAGGTATCACATTTTGCTACTTATTAATAAAGAGAAAGTGCATCTGATATCGTCACTGTTCTGGGATGTTACGTAACGTTGATTGGTAGTTAGTTCTCGACGTTTCGGGTCAACCTATCGGACCCATTTTCAGGAGTCCAGCAGACCCTTGAAAATGGCACCCATATATTGTCTCGAAACATCGGTAGATATGAGTAAACTATGCGTAACATCCCAGAAGAGCGAGTATCTCATTTACAACGCAGCAGAAATCACATAGAATGCGTTTACTGTCAGGAAGGAACTCCCGGCTTTGTTGTCAAAATTGCGCCACAGAAAAGCCTTCCTAATGCTAACGTAAATGATTTTATCCAAAGCAGTAACTGCTCAACTTCTGTCCCCTGCCACATATTGAGAGCAGTCCAGTCTCCGTCGGTTTACATTCTTCACTCTCCATTCTTTCACCTTGCCCCAACCTCCCTTTATGTGAAAGAGGACGATCAGTGCCTTGCAACCTACAGGTCAGTAAAATTTTTCTCACCATCTCTCCATTTTGTCTTCACTTCTTGATTTCTTAATTTATTTCTTTTTCATACTTCTTCTTCCTCCTCTTTCGTCTCGTCTTTCTTCTTTTTCTTCTCCTCCTCCCCCTCCGCCTGTTCTTGTTATTGTTGTTAATTTTCTTCTGTCTGTTCGTATTAACATTTCTAAATATTAATATTAGTGTGTCCTCAGAAGGAATTTCCTAACATTGAATTCCGGGTCGGATCGACATCAGTTTCATTTAGCAGTCTGCGAAATTAGACCACTCATTCTTTGGACTTTATCGGTCGTGCACTTTTTAAAAATACAAAATTTCAACATAAAGTTTCAAAAACTGATTCATTTTCCGTCATGCTTGACGGTGGTATGCTATTGTCGGAAACTCCCACCCAGAATACAGTTAATTGTCACCGTATGTTCAGAACTTAATTACGCCCTTCTAACTGGAAAAGCTGTGGCACGCGGGGGCGCAGTTGGTTGAGGCACTGCGCTACAAACCGGAAGGTCGCGGGTTCCGTTCCCGATGGCGTTATTGGAATGTTTCATTGACATAATCCTTCCGGCCGCACTATAACCTAGTGGTCGAATTAGCCTGTAACATAAATGAGTACCAGGAATAACTCCTGGGGGGGGGGGGGTGTTAAGGGCTGCGTAGGTCTGGCAACCTTACCACCTTCATATACCGATTGTCTATAAATTGTGGGAACCACAACTTTCTGGATCCCTAATGACCTATACAGGCCTGTAATGGGGTCGCTTGAACTTGAAAAGCTATTTGCGGTTGGTTTTTCTTTGGTTTAACGGCTAATTTAAATATATAAGTTTCGGCGTCAGATGAGTGGTTTGAAAGAAGTGGTGATAAAATGTCGTAGCTGAATTTAATTCTCTCTTATGATCTAAAGACTTACGGCTTTTAATCATTTAAATATACAGAATTACCAATTTTCGTTTGTTTTATATGGGTGTGTAACTTGGTCTCTTATATTATGGAACGTGTATAGACTGAGCGTGTTGGAGAATTGGGTGCGAAGAAAAATATTTGGTTCTAAGGGGGATGAATTAATAAGATACTTAGAGAAAATTACGTAATGCAGAGCCTGAAAATTTTTGGTCCTTATCAAACATTATTAGGCTGATGAAATTCAAGAAGGTGGTATATCTGGGGGCATGTGGCACATACGGGGAGAAGAGAAACATATACAGGGCTTTGGTAAGGAATCCTCAGGTAAAGAGATTACTTGAAAGATTGGGACGTAGATGGGGATAATATTAAAATGTATCTTTAAGAAATGGACTGAATTCTTCTGACTCAGGATAAGGACAAGTGGCGTACTGTTGTAATGAACCTTCGGGTTGCTTGGAATGTGGGGAATTTCTTGATCGTATGAGAAGAGATTAGCTTCTCAAGAAAGACTCTGCTCCATGTATGTAGCCGGTTGGCTTGCTTTAAGGCAAGATGTCGACCTTTGATGGAAGAAGAGACACTATGAAGTTTCGCTTTGCAGTCTGGTTGCTTTTCGCGATGATACACTAAACCGGCTTCGCTCTAATAAGAGGAATGACGCATAACCACTCCACAGTGCCTGTTGGTTTCCAGTGTGTTTATATGAAGACCAACAACTACTACGACGCGGGGGTTTAGACAGAGGATATCATCGCTTGTTCGAAACGTAGTCCGCCATTTCCCTGGATTGACTGGGGGAAACCACGATGTGTTAGACTTAAGCATGAGGATAAAACAGATTATGTTCTCCATATAACAGGCTGTGAAGGCACAGTTGGAGAGTGGAGGTACAGCTGTACTCTTTCTTTAACCTCGGCGCTGGATAAGCTAGGTGGTTAATGTCACGCTGTCGCCGCTTTACTCCCGGGAAATAGTCCCGGTGACCATTGTACGGGAGGATGAAGGGGACTCCCGGACAGTCTAGATGGGTGCGGAAAATCTCGCCTCCGTCGGTTTCAAACCTCAGATCGTCCAAGCATGCAGCGAGTCGCTATACTGACTAGATGCCACCGGGGGGGGGGGGCTCCCGTGGGGTAGAACGGCCCGGGGAATGAGACTGACTACTCTCCGCTGTCTAGTGTTGAGGTTAAGAATGATTTCACTTATTCCTACTCTCCCCCATATGCCTTCATGGCAGGCACATGGACGATTTTACCCTTACTTTTCTTAAAACCTGATTTCTTTCTATGATCCGGAACTAATCATTTTCTTTCTTTGTTCTTTTTGTGGTGAAGCGCCCCGCGGCAGATGTTACGGACGCACCGCAGCCTTGAGGCTTATTGTGCAACCCTGTGATGAAGATGGTTAGTTTTTTTCGTTTTTCCGTGTAATTGAGCACCGGTGGAATGAAACTGACAGGGAAAAACCGAAGTACGCGGGGAAAAACCTGTCTCAGTGCTACTTTTTCCATCACAAGTCCTACATGGACTGACCCGGCATCGAACCTGGGCCTCCGCGGTGAGAGGCCGGCGACTAACCGCCTGAACAATGGCGCGGCCTAATTATTTTCTTAGTTTTAAGTCCGTTTGAGGCACAGTCGCACAATCGCGAAAAGAGCGTGCATAATACTCATATGTCTGTCGGTCCGTCCGTCTGCCCGCACTAACCAGCGCGTCTGTCACTGGAGGGGATTTCCTTGAAATTTCATATCGGGACCTTCTATAAAAGTCTGTCGAGAAAATCCAAATTTGTTTTAAGACCGGTTAAAAATATCGGGCAATATACATGAAGACGTGAGTAAGGTTCACTCATGCCGGTGACATTGATTGGCCGTAAAAGCGCACTCTTCGAGTGAAAAGTTATCAGGATATCAGGATAGCTGCTGACATACTAGCGTTACGCGAAAGCGCTACAGTGTTGCGTGATACGTACTTTGTCTATCATGTTAATTTTGTTTGGTGTCCTATTTAGTTTATGGTTTTAGACTTATGTCTGCTGTTCTGGCTGCGACAGTTATTATATTCAAATAGTTTGAAATTAGTATTTTTTACGATATCGTGCGAATGATGAATGTATTGCGTGATTTGGTATCATGCACGCTTAGTGAGTGGGCGGAGTTACGGCATGAACAAGGTCCGTAATCAATCACAGGCCCACTAGAATGCGCTGCAGGTATAGCCATTCTCAAGCACTCTAATTTTTTATAAACTTTATTTATGTGGTTGCAATTTGACACGATAATTACTGTCGTATAGCCTACATCTTAATTTGTTCAACGTGCCATTTTTCTAATCATTTGCCTATAGACTCTGTTTCATTTTTGGTTAGATGCAAATTATTAATTATTAAATATTGAAATTTTATTTGTACAGAAATAAATATGTAGCCTAAAGTAGCCGGTTGTGGAATTTTTTTTCCACTTTAAACTGCAAGTGTAGCCTATTTTCAAAGAAAACTCCAATGATCCAATTTTCTGTATATCCGGACGGCTCGCGGTTCCAATTAATCAAAATAATTGGAGTTCTACTTTACTAGGTTTTAGTGCAAACGTTGAAATTCCTACTTCTTTACACCGTATCATACAGCATTTGCCTTAGCACCATATATGTCCTCATCCCATTGGTTTCAGACATCCGCAGTACTGAAATCGGAGGAATAAACAAATTTGGGTTTCAAATAATTTGGAATACCTATGCTTATTTTTTATTTAAAATACTTTAAGAATGCGGCCAGAATTGCTCAGTCATTATAGGGGTCCTTCATAAATGACGTCACATTGTTGACCTCCCCCGTCCCTCTTGTCACAAATCGTCACAAAATTGTTACCTCCCTTTTTGAAATGACGTCACAAACTTATGACCCCACACCTCAAGGCACAAAAAAATTGCCTGTAGAAAGTAGTCATCACTGTTTAAAGCCAAACACTTGCCAGTCTGTACTATTTTGCTAATGCAAAACATCATAACAAACAATGTGCACAGTTTATTCCTACTGGACACAGTCACGACAGGCTGCCTTCTACCCATTCATCAACAGCCGGCAAATTACCTAACTGGAGTATGAGAAGTTAGCCAGCTCTGCACAGAATCGTACTCGTTATTTTAGACTTCTGTGGCGTCACGATATTTCGAACTCCCCTCCCCCCTTCGTTACACATCATCACAAAAGTCTCAACCCCCTCCCTGCCCGTCGGAGCGCGACGTCATTTGTGGACGACCTCAGAGAGACAAGGTACAAGCTGCAAGACGGATAATTCCCAGTATAGACATAGAGTTTGTTTTCTCGACAGTGTCCAGACGAGCTGTGTGGGCCACCCAGAAGTCTGTGCAGATGCTGGCGGCTTTACCTGCGGGGTACAGCAGCCGAACCATGATGCTGACTACCCACACCCATCGTACATGCTTCCGAAGGTAAGAATGCGTGGAACTTCTTGACGTAGCTTTACTGCATCAGTTAGCTTGGGTCTGAGTTCGCTGCTATCGGTGGATGGATACATGTTGCCTGTACTTGTGCGAGGCGTAATTGGACCGAGCATTCTTTTCTTTGAAAGTTGATAGGGGTAAAGGTAAAGGTCAACCCATGAAGTGCCTATGCAGGCACGGGGGGGGGGGGGCTCGAATGTATAGTTCCTACCCATTCGCAGCCCTGTGCTAGAGGAAGGTGGGTGGCCAGCACCACGCTTCGGCTGCTTTACCACCCAGCAAGACCCGGTACCTATTATGCAGAAGGCTGGGTAGGCCTCGGAGAGTGTATGGACGGCACGGAAAATTTTACCTCATCGGGATTCAATCCCTGGACCATCCAGCCCGAGATGAATCACGACTACGCTATCCAGATTGCCTGATGCCTGATTTAGGAGTAGCTGGTGAAAAAGAAGAGGATGTGAGCAAAGATTCTGTACGGAGGAAAGGACGAGCCTACAACCTAGGCCAAAGACATTTGACAAAGGCTTCGAACTGGACTGTTACTCAATGAGGCCAGGCGTCGGAAACACGCGTGCGAGTTATGTATCACACCGTGATTCCAGATCGTCAGAGGCAGAGACGCGAATTTAGTGGGAGAAATTCTTAAACTGAAATATTCCCTTTCCAAAGGGAAGTTACATTCTTCAAAATACTACGTAAGCGGCCCTGGTACTGGATGTCAGTAGTGGGGCGTTGGGGTCCAGTCGTCCTGTCAGGTTGGGATATTTATTCTTATATTTTCGACTGTGCTCCGGGTAGTTAAACGTGATCTTGGGGAAAAGTGTGATATCGTTATGTGCACAGAATAAACTGAGTTCGTCCGTCACAGTCGTGGGCTACTGGAAGGAAGTTGTTTCACTCCGCTGTGTAATTAACATATGCTTTAAAATTAGATTTTTTGAGTTTTTAAAGCCAACAAAATTAATATAAGCCTCAACACACCTGTATCTTTATTAGACGACAGTCTGTCTGTCTCTATCTGTCTGTTTGTCTGTCTCTATCTGTCTGTCTGTCTCTATCTGTCTGTCTATCTCTCTCTATCTATCTATCTATCTATCTATCTATCTATCTATCTATCTATCTATCTATCTATCTAACTGAGGAACATGTTTCGACCTAAATTAGGTCGTCTTCAGGTTCTTAACGAACTTTAAAATAATGTCATTTTAAAGTTGGTTAAGCTCCTGAAAATGACCTAATTCAAGTCGAAACATGTTGCTCAGTTAGACAGACCTATCGTTGAATAAAGGTACAGTTGAGACTGGTATTCGCTTTACTTATTTATACTATTTGCACACAACGGGATGTCTCACGTAAACATTGTTAAAGTAAATAGAGCCCTAGTCAAACCATAACCGTATTTGGGTCAGTAATTTCAACTGCTTTTTCAAAATTGTCAGTCTTTAAATGTGAATTGTAACCTGTTGGCTCAGGTATAGGTTAAAATGTAAGAAAACATCTAGCTCAGTGAGATTTGCACTCTTCTGGGGTATTACGCAGCCTAGAGTCATAAGTGTTTCCCGACTTTTCGGGACAACTTATCGGTCCCATCTTCAAGGGTCATAAAGTTCTCGTTGGATATCTTGACCTTGAATATGGGGTCGATAGGTTGTTCGGTAACGTCGGCACGAAATTACCACTCTACGCTGTGCAATAGTCCAGAAGAGGGCAAATCTCATCTACATCCCGGCGGAAGCACGAAATCGCATCTGGCTTAGTGTTTATATAATAATCTGCAACAAATTATTGGTCGGGGAAATTATCTTCAACATTCATCTGCAACCATTTCTTAAAGAAGTCAGTTTTGAATAAGTTAAGGATGCAATTTTTACTAGTAAGGGGAACACCGCAAGTCTTAGAGGGACTGCCACAGAATTTCCTCCTACGCTGCGACCAACTGCGTACGAAGTATACCAAAGGTACGTTTAGTTTGCGGCTACAAATGTAGGATTTGTGCTTGCTTATAAGATATATATCCTCGGTATATCACGATCTTGGCAAAGGTTAAATTGTGAGTATAAACAGTTTAGGACGAGCAGATCGGAACATTTCACCTTTCGTGCTGTTACATCTTTGCCTTTTGGATGAGGTATTGTTTTATTTTAAGCGCTGTTACCATACTCGGAACCGTTACACCAACCCTGTAGTTGTGTATCAGGTTACTTCTCCAGCATTATCGAACTGCTTTCGATTGTTTGCCCACGAATATCTGGAAGAAGACTTCTATGTGTGATTGGAACAATATTGAAGGAGAAACATTATAAAGCAATTGTGATATTTACCTGATATTTTGCCCTGCTATTCGCTTCATATTTACGGGAACGATATTGGAATTACGGGGCGAACATGTCGGTTACCAACATCCAAGGCTGCCAGCTGCCGCGCTTACAAACTGAGACCCAACCATAAACTGAGGCTAGTACACAGCGACACACCAGTGGATCGATATTCTATTCTGTATATGTATGTTGGCAACGGTTGCCTGTGGCTCTGCAACAGCCATCTAATATGGCGGTAATTGCGTGAGATGTGAGTTGAAAATAATGCAGATAAGAAGGTATTCATTCTGATTATATTGGTATGTTGATTTATGAATATTAACTGCGTTACAGTCGTGCTCGATAATCTGTCGTAGATTTTTTTTTCTGGAAGTTGACGCGTGGGATTTACCGCCGTCAGAGTACTGCTAGGCTTTGCCACGTGGAGCGCCACGTTTCATGTTAGCTCACTCGCCAACGTCGAGACGTTTTTGGTTCATCACGTAATTTTGCTCCAAGGCAGGAATACGCGAGCCAAGGACATGCTGTTCAGACGCTTTGCTTGTACGTGTGAAAAATCAAAATCACACAAGGAGAGCAAAATATTGTGGCTTCATGCACGTATGCATAATTACAGGCATTAAAATTACAGACACATTTAAGATGTATGACGTTTATTCTGCGACATATACAGGGTTATTCATAATTCCCTGACTCACTTAATAAAATCGGTACACTTGAATGGCGGAAAGGATTGTAAATTTCCACCTAAAGATGGAAAGAGAAATTCTCCAAGTAATTTATGCATACCCCATAAGCGCTCTATTTGTCCGCCGTTTGTGACATGGCAGACGTGAAGCCGATATTCCATTTCCGCCCATACTCGCTGCAGCATGTTACGATCGATTTCTGAGATGCAGCGATGATTCGCCTTCATAGCTCAAGCGAACTCCGTGGTAGAGGCGGTAGAAAGACACGTCCTTAAGATACCCCATAAGAAAAAAATCGCATGGCGTTAAGTCAGGCGATCTGGGTGGCCAGCGAAGCAGCTCCTAGTCTGCTGCAGCAGGTATGAGAGGAAATGGATTTGCTGCTTGACGTCTGCCATGTCACAAAAAGCGGAGACACAGAGCACTTATAAGGTATACAAAAATAACTTGGAGAGTTTCTCTTTCCATCTGTAGGTCGCATGTTAACAGTCCTTTCCGCCATTCAACTGTACCGATTTTGTGCAATGTGTCAGGGAATTATGAATAATCCTGCATAATTTTAGTGCATTATGTATTAAGTTATGTCGCACGTTGGGTGTGTTACTTAGTGGCCTCTTCTCCTTCCAAAGGATTAGAAAATTTTCGCTTGTAACTAGCAGAATTACTGCGTTGTCTTTGCTTATGACATAATCAATGGACGTGCGCATTCGTTACAGCTTTACCTCTACTGCCCCCATACGTCTTCAGAGTAATTAAGATTGGATAAATACTGAAAGTACAAGATTTATCAGGCTTCGAATTGTAAATAGTTTGTGTGATGAACTAGAAAAGTGTGGAAGGAATCGATCATTATAATTTTTAAAATACTCTTCCAGAATTTTCTTGGATGTAGGCTTAAGCACAGCCCAGAATCTCGTCACCTTAAGTAATTAATATTAAACTGTCTTGCAACAAATCGCCAGTTCTGTGGATAGATACGGACGCGGTCTCGGACTGTACTTGTAAACAAACTTGAATGGGATTCTGTCACATTCTGTAGAATTCATTAGTTAACCTTTCAAATCACCTTTGTTACCAAATCTTATTGCTTGGATTAGCATTAAGAGGTCTTTACATTACCCCACAGAGTGCACTTTTATGTTTCTTATCATTCACAGAATAAACAGAATTGTTTCCCTAACAACTTCATCCAGGTGGTCTTTGTAATGTGTCATCAGAATATTTACTGTGAGGTAGAAATTGAATGTTAAAATATTTCTGATTAATTTCGTGCTTCAAAGGGTTAAGCACGCATTTGGAAGAATGTTGTTACTAAAAATAAAGGACAGTTTCAAATGTCTTTTTTGAATTCGCTGTTAGAAGAAATCAGAAAGAGAACAATTCGTTAGCTAGACATCGAGAAGAAATCCTTAAGAGTTACGAGGTATAAGAATGGTGGATACGTTACGGGAGTTGGTGGTAATCCAGGTCTCAGATTGGTTTTATGAACTGATCAGAAAAACTTCAAATTTTACTTTGCTTTATATAATCCCAGACATTTATTCTCTGCTGAAGTCCCTTTCAGAAAAGTTTCTTACGTAAGTTATGATATGGGCTATAAAGTTTCCGTCTCAGAACATTCAAAGCAGGTAAATTTTATTCTTACTGGAAAAATATTATATAAGGCACTGCCTCAGATATTCAAGTAAGGTAATGGAATATCGATTGAATATTTATTGTGGTATTTTAGAACGATATGGAAGGTAAGACGTTGACTAAGGTTTAGCAGGTCGGTTGTAAAGTATAAATCAGCAGGTATTTGTAAAGACACATTTGTGATATATTTAAACCTTAGGGACAGTGAGTGCCGCGGCCAAGTATCGAACCAAGTACTTCCTTCATGTAGCGTGAAGAGTTAGTCGGGTGAACCTACAGCAGCGTCTTATGTTGAAGCCAGGGAAGTAAGTTCCATACATAAAAACAGTGCACTTCATCTTGATCGCTCCAGATACTTTCCTGCATTCCTTTCCATTCTTGTTTCTATTCTGTTAGCAAGATACGTTTTTTAAAGTTATTTAAGAGCCTAAAATGACCTGATTTAGGTCCAAACATGTCGCTGAATTACACCCATAGACTGTGTTGTCTAATATAGTTGTGTTGAGACTGATATTGTTTCGTTTATATTATTTCGTTTTGGAACTCTACATAAAGGCTGGGAACTGCAAAAAACCCGGTGCCAAGCAGGTGCAGCTTTCTCTACAATTTTATTCGACTATTAAGTATTTTGTATTTGATAGGCCAGTGAATTGTTGATCGTGCTGCAAGCTGTGTGTCACTGAGAAGGCTGGCAGAGTATTGACTTTGTTCTTAGCTGTGGGCAGCTGACAGATTGGCCAGGTATTGACTCTGCTCTTGGCTGTTTCACTGCAGGCCAGCCAGATAAATGAGATGTTTATAAATCAACACCCCTGTTCGCGTACTGCGAGCGGCAGATCAAACAGGGTGATCCAAACTGACTTTATCGGTCAGAGCCCTGGTTGAGATGTGTATGTTTACTCAACTGGTAAAGAAACCTGAAGCTTCATATCCGTGTTAATAAGATACCGCCACCGGTCTGCAGGCGGAAATAAATAAATCCCCTCTCCACTTTTCTACTTCATTTCTTTAATACCTACATTAAAACTAGCTTCTCTTTAAGCCTGAGTCATTGAAGTGTTATTTTCTGACGTTTTGTACGCATTACCGACACAATAATAATAATAATAATAATAATAATAATAATAATAATAATGACAGCCCGGTCAAGCGCAGGAGATTGGTGTACGCAGCACCCGTAGAGACATATAAAATATTTACCGAACTTCTGAGAAAAGTTTTAAAGGCATCAATCAGGAGACGTAAGAGTGGACGTGTAAATTACATTAAAATATTAACTAATAAGTAACATTTACAAATTATGAAATACTACGAATAATACTAAAGCAATATGGTGTTAGGATGCGAACGAAATGCGAATTTGTTTAAATTTAGATCCAGTAGCGTGTTTTTGCCAATATACGTGTTGTAATCAAGCTTCACTTTCAGCGAAGGGCGGTGTGTTTATTGAATCGCTTGAGTTGTTTCCAACTTTCTGAAGTAACGCTCTCTACCCTGCAATTTGTTTATTTATTCTGGAAACGTTATTTGTTTTTACTTGCATCTTGTTATCAAGAACAATGCTGACCCTATCAAAGAAGAGATAAAATTGCAAGCCGACAGTATGAGTCATAATATGCCTATTGCAGCAATCTACAATCGACAGTCTATACCAACGCTTTTCAAACTATTTTTGTTTGTGGAACCCTTTTCACATTACAATGGCTGGGGCTGTTTGGTGAACACATCAATTTGAAATATGGCATAGTAGGCGGCACTTGCATTCTGAGATCTATCTGAGAGTCCGGCTTGTTTCTGTGTTTAGTTTTATACATATATCGCAATAATCCAGATTAAGAAAGGCAAATGGTTGGAAACAGTAGCAGTTTTAACCAACACTCTTCTAGACCTCAGGATACTCTTCATTTAATCTGGGCCATAAACTTGAAAATAAAATAGTGGGAAAATTTTGCTTTAAAACCGAATCACTCGCATTATCTATGAGCTGGTTATATGAATTTACCTGAGAAATCATCTATCTGAAATGGGCCAATGAAAAGGATTTCTTAGCCAATTATTATAATTATTGTTTGGTGGAAAATATTCTTCAGACGAGTTTTGTGATGGTCTGAGATGTTCAGTTTTATCACATTTTAAACTTCCTTATACCGCTTTACTCAGTCCTACAAGATACTCCTTCGTTGTGTCCAAAAAAATAAAATTTATTTCGTTGTACACTTTGGTACGAGGACTTGGAGTTTTAACTTTACAGCAGCTACTTTGTCCTCTGCTGTAAGCTCGGTTATGCTGCGCCCCTATTGACAAATTGAATTCGTTTAAGTTACTGAAAATATCAGCGAGGTACGCCAGCTGCTGCAACCAGGAAACTTCTGACAAATAGTTTGCTAATGTTGTTTCTTTTCAGACAAAATATTTCAGTTTCTTCACTTAGTTGAACGACTCTTATCAGAGCCTTACCACGAGGCAACCAACGAACTTCGGTATGAAAAATCAAAGTTCCATACTCACTGCGCACTGGAGAGCCGTTCAAACGTTCTGTGCCGTAGTAAGGTTAACAATTTGTGTGATACAGGCTTCAATGAATTTGGCTTCTTCTTCGCTAACAGTGCAGGTCTTCAGCATGCAGTGGCTATTTTGACATGTTCTGGATAGTTTTTAAACTATCAACCACTCCTACACTTTTCACTTTCATCGACTTCGCACCGTCAGTACAAATATAAACACATTTGGTGGTTTATAGAATACTGATTTGGTAAGGTAAACAATCCCGGTACTGGCCTGGACACGCCGTGAGGGTTCCAGGAGGTTGAGGCTCCCAGATTTATAGACAATCGGCACATGACGGTGGTAAGGTTGTCAACCCTAAGCACCGGCCGCCTTTACCCTCAGGAAATATTCCTGGTACGTATTTCTGTCAGAGGTCTGGTCGACCCCAGGGCTATATTGCGATCTAGTGCTCCCTCATTAAATTTTCAGTATACTGTCTTTTCCGTAAGGTCATCCAGTAGCTGCATACGTCTTCTTCCTCGTCTTCCCGTCACTTATATCCTTCCCTCTATCTCTCCTTCAATAACGTGTTTTAGAAGGCAATTCCTACGTAAGATGTGACCAATCCAGTCAGCGTTCCTTCTTTTTATTATTTGTAGGATATTCCTCTCCTTGACTCTTTGCAAGAGTTCATTTTCAATACGTATGTGTTCACTCAATTCTGTGTAATGCAGCACGACTTCTGGAGTGTGTGGACTGCACTGTTGTATTCGGAAAATAAACTGCTGCTCCGTACATGACCCTCCTGCTTTGTTTATCCGATGTTGCGGGTTTAAATGTTAGCCCACTGAGCGCCTATCCTGCCTGAGGTTTTTTTTGTAGATTTCCTCAAACCTTCCAAGCAAATACGCGAGTAGTGCTGTAAATTGTCTGCCTAAAACTTTTCCTTGCACATCCTTTCGAACTCATTAAGCATTTATCATTCTGTCACTCAGTTTTTTTATGGGAGTCAAAACCGACGGCCTCTAAAACGAAAGAAAAATGAATAAATAAGTAAACAAAGTATTTTATGCCTTCCACTGTGTAGTGGTATACCCACAAGGACAGTTACGCGTGTCGCCCAGCTACTGGGTGTATCATAATAATTGTCACTGCCCATAACCACATCTTCAGGGCTTATTTTCGTTTCCTTTAGAGGTGTCAGGGCTTATTTGTACTTCGGGGCCAAGTGTCCTACCTATTTTAAAGCAATGGCGAACGCATAAACACAGCATACGGGAAAGCAATTATTTTAATGTTGAAAAAGCTGGTAAATATATTTACCAATCACTGCTTCTTAACCTCTTAAAGCCTACTGTTTGCTAGATGCACCAACAGGTGTGACATTCAAGAACTGCACATTCTGCCCAGACTGTGTGTATGGGTTTTGTATTTATCTCAGAACAAATAGCGACTTTTACCCTATAGGAGATAAAGTGATTGGCTTATATAACCAAGATGAAAAGTGTTTACTGCGCGGTACGGACTGGGTCTTTAAATAAAACAGTTTACGCTCCGTCTTCAAAGGGCTAAAGATGTTGAAACACTCTAATTTTAATCTGAATTTTAGCCACGTGACGCATTTGCAGATTTACTGAATTTAGGTTAGTAAATAGCTTCTTGGAACCCCAGAAATTTCACTTCTATCAAAAGCGTATTTTTATTTTATTTCTCATTTTTTCAATTACAATTAGCATGTTACGGGACTTTACACAGCAGGTGTATTAACAAGGTATAAGTTGTGTTTAAGAAAAGGACGCGAAGGACAGGCAGAAAGTAGTGAACGAGGCAGAAATTGCAGGAAGAAGAAAGTAATAACTTCTGCTATTCGAATATACAGTTGAACTCGGCTATAACGTTATCAAAGGGACTCAGTATTTTGTGTCGTTATAAACGAGTGTTGTTGTAACTGTGTAGTATTATGTTACGGTTAACAGTGCAGAATGAATTGGTGCCACAGAACATATGGTGCTATGGGCGAGGTGTCGTATAAACAGCTGTCGTCCTAACCGAGTTGCACTGTATTATTGCGGCGAGAAACTCGAGGAAGATGAGCTGGGCGAGACGTGTGTAACGCTTGAGGGAGAAGAGAAATGTGTACAGGGTTTTAGTCGATAAACCTGGCGGAAAAAGCTCGCTTCGAAGACATAGGTGCAAAGAGGACATTTACAATTTTGTGTGCAGTAGAATACAGACTGTAACGCACAGTGCGCGTATAGACTGTATGTAGTAAACGAGGAATCCTAATGCAAATATGCTTCTTCATAAAACAGAATGGAGTAGGACCCTTTTCCACGAGCGTGTTTGTGGCACCGCAAATAGAAGCGCGACTGAAGCGAACCATTTTCCACGAGCGTGTCTGTGGCGCCACAAATAGGAGCGCGGCTGAAGCGAACCATTTTCCACGAGCGTGTCTGTGGCACCACAAATAGGAGCGCGACTGAAGCGAACCATTTTCCACGAGCGTGTTTGTGGCACCACAAATAGAAGCGCGACTTAGCGAACCATTGGTTACAATCGGCGTGTTTCTACGTAGAAGCGCTTCAAAAACTGAAGCGCTACAAACGCTATCGGGCACTTGTCCCCGCTACCGGGAGCGACGGAACTCTGACGCGCCACAGCTAGCGGTACATTGTCGCTTATGATGCCGTTTCCATGAGCATGTTCAGTCGCGCTACTTCTTCGAACAGTGAACATCAGAGTGGGCTGCTGTTCATTCTGAGGATATTTACTTCTACATAATGTATCATAATTTTGCTGGAGCAGTTCATCGTAGGAGACGATTGACATACGGAAATAATTAATAAATTTAGTTTCATCGTTTGTTAGGTCGTTAAAGGCAGTGTAGAACATGCTACTTTCCTGTCTTGAATTGAACAGGGGATGTATCCAGAATTTATGCTTCCTTTTCTTCTTCTTTAATTTCTTGTGCAGTAACACAAGAAGGACAACTTCCTCTTTGAACTCCATCTGAAAGCTTGAACTGAACGAGGAAACAAGGGTTGCTGCTCAGGTTGCAGTAGCGCCACACATACGCTCGTGGAAAATGGTTCGCTTCAGTCGCGCTCCTATTTGTGGCGCCACAGACACGCTCGTGGAAAATGGTTCGCTTCAGTCGCGCTCCTATTTGTGGTGCCACAGACACGCTCGTGGAAAATGGTTCGCTTGACTCGCGCTCTTATTTGTGGCGCCACAGACACGCTCGTGGAAAATGGTTCGCTTCAGTCGCGCTCCTATTTGTGGCGCCCCAGACAGGCTTGTGGAAAAAGGACGTAATGCTGCAGACTGCAGGAGGTAACGCAGACACCGTTGTGCCTACAGTTTAATGCAAATACTAAATCAAAGACAGACTGTCCATGCAGCATAGAAGAGAAAGTGGGCCACAGAGAGCAGCTAAATGAATTTCAGCAAGTAGTAATGCTGTCACACTTTCTGAATCCTGTGGAAGACAGGTAACACATAGACATCCCCCTCGATTGTTAGAATACGGAGGGTGAAGCAGGTACAGGTAGGCGTGCGCACATTTTAGAGAGAACAATGCTCTGAGAAAGTGTGAATGCAGCAGACCACAGGCTTTGATGTGAAAATATATTCTACATGCAGCAGAATTCAGATGGTAGAACAGAATTACTTTCTACATGCGGCATGAACATAGGTGTTAATGAAATGAAAAACAATTTCCACATGTAGGTGATTTGAGACAGTAGAGCAAAAAAAATACACGTAATGTGGTGTAGGACTTTCTTTCTTAGTCCTTCCCTCTTCTACCTACTTATTCACAGTAGGTGTCGAGGGTTTTTGTAATTTCATTTTATCACACTCAGGCACACACCACAGCGGTAGGACTCCTCTGGACGAAGGATCGGCCCGTCGCAGAGACCTCTGATAACACAAACACTGTACAAGACAAACATCCATGCCACCGGTGGGATTCGAACCTACGATCCCAGCAAGCGCTTGGCCGCGGACCTACGCCTTAGACCGCGCGGCCACTGCAATCGGCTGTAGTACAGATACGAATGTGAAAATACTGTCTGCTCTTCATGTGTGTACATAAAGTACTGCTGAAACTCATACTGCACGGTGTAGAAAACGCAGTATTTCGAATATACAGACTATATAGACTGGGTACACGGGGCATTTCATACAATAGCAAACATTACAGCACCCAGGGTAATGCACACAAAACATTTTACAGGCTAGAGCGCGCAGTGAGTAAAGCGCATATACAGTGTACGTGTGGTAAAGTGCAGGCAGCAATTCACACACGCTTTGTACTTGAGGTAGTGTAATACACTAGTGATCTATACGTGTAGTACAATACAGTTTTTTTTTTCCAATAGCGCAACAGCCCTTAGTGGGCCAGGGCCTCCTCATTATCGAGGCTTCACGATCACACTCAGTAGGACTCCTCTGGACGAGTGATCAGACCGACGCAGAGACCTCTACGTGACAACACACAACACTCACAAGAGAGAGGCATCCATGCTCCCGGCGGGTCTCGAACCCACAATCCCAGCGAGCGAAGGGCCGCAGACATACGCCTTAAACCACGCGGCCACTGGGATCGGCTTAAATAGCATTACTATCCATTAACCTATGCATGAACTGTAGTTATATCATTAAAGTTACATGGAAAAGGATATGAATTATTTACTATTCTCATCAAAACATAATACGCAAAAATTCATTAGGATTTAATAGATGAAAAATGATTAAGACCAAAGAAGGCAAACCTGCCAAGGTCGCAACGATCGGTTTGAAAGAGGAAAGAGCTCGTATAAGGGAAAATTGAATTACCAACTGGGGGAAACACACGACACTCACAAGAGACAGCCATTCCTGCCCCCGGCGGGATTCGAAGCCACGATCCCAGCAAGCGAGCACCCGCAGATCCACGTCTTATACCGCGCGACCACTGGGATCGGCTACAATGCGGAAGTACAAAGACAGATTTTACATGCACGTGGTGGCAAAGTTGGGTGAGGCACTTCGCTATAAGTCGGAAGGTCGCAGGTTTGATTCCCGAAGGGGTCATTGAGATTTTTCATTGACTTAATCCTTCTGGCCGCACTATAGCCCTTGGGGTCATCTCAGCCTGTAACAGAAATGAGGCGGCCGGTGCTAGGGCTGACAACCTCACCATCTTCCTTTGCAGGTTGTTTTGAAATCTGGAAGCCTTAAACTTCTAGTGCCCTGAGGGCATGTCTAGGCCCGTAATGGGATTGATTTATCTTTACCTTTCCCTATATACGTGCTAATGGAGACTTGTTGCCTTGCAGCAGTGTGCAGAGAGCAGTGTGTTATAAACACACTCTGTTTATGTAGTGCAGGGATCAGTGCTCAGACACAATGCATACACAGCTGCACAGAAATTATGTGCGACACGAAGTGCAAAATGTGATTCACAAACACTTCCTAGCTGCATGCGAGTATAGAGTCATGACCCGACGTTATGTCGTGGGTGGATCCGAGATCGGCGACGTTAGTCGACACCACGTTAATCGAGACGACGTAAGTCGAGACAGATTTTCCCATAAACGCAATGTTAAAGCGGGGAGGGTTGTTCCAGACAATATGTTTTGGCCCCAAAAAAAAAGATATTTTCATACTTATAAAAAAAATTTAGCCGATCCCAGTGGCCGCGCGGTCTGGAGCCTAGGTCTGAGGCCGCTTGCTTGCTGGGACTGCGGGTTAGAATCCCACCGGGGGCTTGGATGTCTGTCTCTTGTGAGTGTTTGTGTTGTCTGGTGAAGGTATCTGCGACGGGCCGATCCCTCGTCCGGAGGAGTCCTCCTGACAGAAAGAGAAAGAGAGTGTGTGTGTGTGTGCGTGTGCGTGTGTGCGTGTCATTGAGTGTGATCAAGTGCAACAATAACCCTCTGTACATACACTGAGTAGGTAGAAGGGGTCAGACCGAGAGAAAAATAAAGATGAAAAATTTCGAAAACATCAAATGACAAACAAATGACAAGTATAGGAAGAGGCACTTCCTTTTGCACTGTAGGCGGATCGTCTGAATTATCGAGACGACGTAAGTTGGGGTATGATTGTAACAAGGAATGAAGAAACATTTTTCATGCAGTAGAATAGAGGGAGTAATTCACACACTACGTGCAGCGTAATTCACATAGATATCGACAGGATCTTTCTTCATGCGCTGGGACACAGAGAGTAGTGCTCAGTCTGTAGGCCTATCTGCATACAGTATATTTCACAGAAGCACGCACCAGTTCGGCCTGCGTGCTTGGAATACAAAGGACAATACTCAGACAACTTTGATATGCAGTACAGTTCACAGAGTTTTCACAAACGTATCTGTACGCAGCGCAATGCAGAGAGCAAACCACAGACACTGTGTATATCATGAAGAGAATAATATTCAGAGGATTTCTGCATGCAGTAAAGAACAGAGATTAATACTGAGTCACATTCTACGTTATGTAGACTGTGTAGGATAGACCTTTTGCCTGTAGTATATTCCAGAGTGTAAGGCACAATCACTACTTGCCTGCGTGTAGAAGAATTTTACCCTTGGTTAGTGCATGTGTGGCTTTTGTTTGTAGTGAAGGGCCCCGCAGCAGATGCTACTGACGCACTGCAGCCTTGAGGCTTATTGTGCAACACTGTGATGAAGATGATTAGTTGTTTTCGTTTTTCTAAGTAATGGAGCACCGATGAAATGAAACTGACAGGGGAAAACCGAAGTATTCGAGGGGGAAAAACCTGTCTCAGTGCCACTTTGTCCACCACAAATCCCACATGGACTGACGCGGGATCGAATCCGGGCCTCCGCGGTGCGAGGCCGGCGACTAACCGCCTGAACCATGACACAGCGTTGCCTGTGTGGCTTATTTAAACGTCTGATTTTCCGGCCTAGCTAATGAATCCGTCTCCGAGTTACAGGACGCCTTGATCATCGACGTTCCCTTAAGCCTGACGCCGGAATTTGCCTTTCTGTCCGGATGTGAGTGTACAAGATTGTCACTACATCTGCTGCGGTAATGATTTTTTGCAGTGTCTGAGTTGGTTGCTTAGAGTTTTATTTCTGTTCGGAATGGTTGGATTACTTCTTAAGAACCCTCGAGAAGTTGCGAAAAGCAAATATTAAATTAAAATTGACGTAAGTGCTGTCGTCAACCAACAGCACTTGCGCCAATTTTAATATGATATACCACAACGATATGAATTCCACTAAAAAGAGCGCCTATTTGGCTCAGTATATCCCTCCGTCCATCTCTTTATCCTTCTGTTTGCCTATCTGTCCGTCATCCGTCCATCGTTCTCTCCACCCGTCCGGCCATCCGCATGAGACACCTCAGATCTCACTCGCAGGATTTTCGTGTCATTTTGTACTAGGAACATCTATTAAAACCTGGCGTGAAAGAAGTTTGGTTACCATCGGACGAAAATATCAGGCAGTTTACATGATGAGTACCTTTATGACAGTATCGTGCTGAATTCGTTGTGGATGGAGAAACGTTGCAAATAAGGGTCACAGAGGAAATCAAAAGTGTCATTTTATATGAATTAAGTTTTCCGACAATACAGTGCCGTTTACGGGACAATTACAAGAAATACGGCACAGCCAGACGTGCCATAGGCGATGTAACATAATATGGAGCAAAGAAGATTCGATTTGCATGCAGGGTAATTAAAACAAAAATAGAGATGAAATACGGACACTGAGACGTAATATTTAAGACTTACAGCTTTCCATGGGATGAAATTTTGAGGTTACAGTACGTTTTGCTTGACATGACAAATATACTTTAATTCATGGCATTTGGTACTTAATGATGTGTACTTGATTATAATTATACAATAATATGGCGCCATATATCTTACATTGCAGTTTGCTGTGACGTGATTTAACACTCAGTGACGCAGTATTCATGTGGTGACATCACTTCCCGTGCAGTTACCGATATTGTTCTTGATATTTACATGGTGCGGATATAAGGAAAAACAACACGGACCATCGCGGTCTTTAATGTTTACGGCGCATGTGTAGGAGTATGAAGTTTAATGTGTGGATAGATTGTGAATATACTTATTAATTGTCTGGGAACTATGGCGTGTAAGTCACAAACTACAGAACATTTCGTCGGGGTCAAAATTTGAGGTTATGTGCGACAAATAAATTTAATAAAACAAAAATTAACCTAGATATGTAGTAAATTTTTAAAGAAATGTAACTACATACTTCGATAGTAATAGTTGAATTCTGTAATATAGGCCCTTTACACAGATGTGAACGACAAATGTGTCCCTTGTCATAATAATATGACCATCTGGGAAGGGTCCAATATGCACAGATACAAACGCGCCTGCGTGTCATATTGTACGTATATCTCTTGTCGTGCTGGCAAAGACTACGAAACCTTAGGCGCGCTTCTAATAAAAGAGAGTTCTTTAAGTGTATGGTCTAGCTAGCTACGGGTTAGGCAATTTCTGTAGTTTGGCTGTCTAGATTAGGCGAAGCTTGTAATGCCTGGCTATATAGTCTAAGCCACAGTCGAGCTAGATAAATTCTTTTTGGTTTATTTTACGACGCCGTCGACGTTTCATTTTATATGGCGTCCAATGTTCGGATAAATATGAATTTGAAGATATTTTGGAGCAAATCTTAGTGGCTTAATCTAGGTAGCTACTACTGCCGGAGGAAGAGGCCACGGTATCCATTGAATAGGATGCTGCCTGGATCCCAGAACCGGTCTAAACGCTGCAGAGATGAGATAGTTGTTACCCCTGCCTGGTATCGAACCACGGTTTTTCGACTGCCCAGCCTATATTATTATATTTACTGAGCTACACCGGATTTTTTAGCCAAATAGTACATTAATTCCTCTGTATATGAACTTAATTTGTGCATAACTGCTAATAAGACGAAAACACCTCGAAAGGCAATTGATTCATTATTAATTCTCAGGCTTTAGATTTAGTTATTTTATGAAGTAAATTATTTCTTCCTTGATATAAGGTGCTTCAGTATGAAAAAATAATATTAATGTTAAATTATTGTATTTAAATAACATTCCCCCCGCCCCCAGTGGCGCAACAGCCCCTAGTGGGCCAGGACCTCATTATCGAGGCTTCACGATCACACCCAGACACACCACACTGGGTAGGACTGCTCTGGAAGAGCGATCAGCGCGACGCAGCGACCTGTACCTGACGACACACACTACTCAAAAGAGACACATCCGTGCCCTCGGCGGGATTCGAACCCACAATCCCAGCAAGCGAGCGGCCGGAGACCCACGCCTTAGACGGCGCGGCCACTGGGATCGGCTTAGATATCATTATTATCCATTAACTTACGCATGAATAATAGTTATATCATTAAAGTTACATGGAAAAGGATATGAATTATTTACCATTCTCGCCAAAAACATAATACACAAAAATTCATTAGGATTTAATAGATGAAAAATGATTATGACCAAGGAAAGCAAACCTTCCAACAAAGGAACGATCGGTTTGAAAGAGGAACGAGATCATGTATGGAAACACTGACTCGGAAATTGGGGAAATTTATTAATTTTTGCTTCCTTTATAACTGAAAACTCGTAAATTGATAGCTTGTATACCGAGGGATTACTGTCTATAAGCCTAGAATGGTGATGATTCTATTTTTAGACCTTCTAGTAACAGCAGAAGAGTCGTTTCATCACTAATTAAACCTCTCTTAATCCTGAATATGAATTACACGAATGGTGTTTCACCGTACATTCGGAAATGAATGTGTGTAACTGTGTACGCTTTTACATCTAAAGACGTGTTATTCGTTACTCACACACGATTCGTTTGTATAGTTTATTTTATACGATACTGAATGAGGTTATTAAATAGTAATAGATTTTATGATGTACATTGGAGAAAGGATTGGAACTGGTAAGCAGCTTTCGAATATACAATCACAAGGCATCAAACACTGAGACAATCAATAACAGCAGGTTTAATGGGCCACAACCACTGTGACATAGAAAAATATATATTGCCACTTCGGCTATAGAGCAATCCTTTGCTGCTCGGCTTGGAGTTAACACTCTACTTGATAAAACTAAGCCTGAAGATTGAGAGAGAAAATGGTGTATCTCACACGCGTTTAAACTGTTAACACAGCTAGGTTACAGAAATGTAACATAAATAGGAGCATGGCACATAGCAAATATATCAACGGTTTATGCCAGATTGGCTACCCATAAAAAGTGTAGGCGCAAAGGAACCAAGAAAATCGAATCTTCAGTAAATTTTATGGTATTCAGTTCCGTGCTTAATTGACAATCTGTAATACAGTATCCAACAAATGCACACTATTGCAATATATCATTTCCAATTAAAACATTAGAACTCCAGCATATTTCCATCCTTATAACTAATACTTCAACCAACTTATGCACTCAATAAAATACATTCAAAAGCAATTACAAAACTCCTGCATGTTTCGGCACCGGGGTGCCATCGTCAGGGAGTTATCTGAACATAGGAATACTAGGCCAGCCTACTTATGTAGGTATGTAGACAACTCCGAAAGATGTGAAAGCTTTATGCTTACTTTTATATGTACTTTATTAAGTGCATAAGTTGATTAATGTAATAAGTATAAGAATGTGTACGATATGAATAACAAAATTGTTTCAATCCGTTAAGGGTCATCTTCAGGCAGAAAACCCATAAATCGTGTATGTGTAAGACAGGAATTATAGACTGGAATAATATATGATGTATCTGGATATTTGGAAGTCCACCGGAGAAGTAGAAATGTGACGATATGTTCCATATGTAGAGCATTAATGTATAGGAGTATGGGACAACATTTGTTCAGTATCGTAGAAACATCTTGCTTTGTAGGATGACAGTAAGCGCATTACCATCCTTACCGTCACTTTACACGCACTTCAAAAGATCTAAATACATCATATATTATTTTAATCTAACTTAATTATAATTAATGTTTTATACATATTTTATTGATGTATTTTATCCCTGAAGATAATCTTTAACTGATCGAAACATTTGGTGCTTTCAACTTTTGAGTTGTAAATTATGTACTGCGATAGTGTGCATTTGTTGGACATGTATTACAGACTGAGTCTTCGCTATCTGGATCCACACATTTCTTCTAATTACGTAGAGTGACGGAAATTCGTAGGCAATAAAGAACTGATAATTGTGAGATGTGCGCTGTTCTGGGGCATAAGGCAGCATCGAGTGGTAATCCTTTACCGACGTTTCGGGGCAACGTATCGGTCCGATCTTGAAGGGTCACTTCTTGGACTTCTTGACCCTTGAAGATGGGACCGATACGTTGTCCCGAAACGTCGGTAAAGGATTATCACTCGATGCTGCGTTATACCCCAGAAGACCGCAGATCTCATCAGCATCGCGGCGGAAGCCTGAAATAACTGATAATTGCCTTCTTCCAATTGCCTTAAACATAACTAATATTTAATTGATTAGAGACCACCGTAGTCATAGGTCCGAGTAAACTTCGGCGTATAAATAATGCATATGTATGTGTAGAGAATGTCCGGAAAGCTGCGGCTGTGTATTCCACCATTCGATTCCTTGAACAAGAAACAAAAATAGCGTATGGTAAAATTTCTGCCGACACATAATTCTTTTTACAGAAAACACAATTAACATTTGGATGCAACGTGCCAGCACGATATAAGTTCCCCGTAATTATGATTTCCAATAATATTTTGCCATTGTGTAAATTTTCGTAAGCAAAATATTCTTCTCCATATTCATAAAGGAATTTTGTTGTGGATTTCGTAGTGGAGAAAATGCAGAAAATCTGTATAGAAAAGAGTTTTTGGCTGGAAACAAACCCAAACTTCGCTAGACACTGCGCAGATATACACAATAAGGCGTCCTATCGAAATTTTGGTAGGCGTAGTGTGCATACTTCTCTAGAATTCCAAGAGAAAATTGAATATTTATTACACCACAACGAAGTTACTAAGAGGATAACTCCATGGAGCAGAATGTTACCTGAGAAGCTAACTGTCGCTTATCTGTTCGAGTAGTTAACCCCCCTCCCCTTCCATCTATAGAACCTGAAATTTCGTTACAGAATGAAATTGTTTTAAACTGGCTCAGTTTGTTGAGGCACTGCGCTACAAGCCGGAAGGTCGCGGGTTCGATTCCCGATGTTGTCACTGGCATAATCCGTCGGCTGCACTATGACCCTCTGGTCGACCCAGCCTCTAACAGAAATGAGTACCAGGGATATTTTATGGGGGTAAAGGCGGCCGGTGCCTAGGGCTGACAACTTTACCACCTTCATGTGCCGAGTGTCTGGAAATCTGGGAACCTAATCCTCCTGGAAACCTAGGTTCCTGTCCAGGCCTGTATTGGGATTGCTTTACTTTTACCTTTACTTCGTTTTTTATTGGCCTGTTTTCGTCCAACTAAAGTTCCATACTGATATTATTTTATGTGCCATTGACGCTATGTAGGCAGGCTACTGACAGATTCGCTAAATAAGCCACACACATAAATCATCGTTAAGGGACATTGTTAAATTCCGCTTCACATAACTCCAGAATGTGGCGAGTCCGCAACTGGAATTTCCAATTTACGTAATTGCTAACCGAACTCCTCCTTACAGTCCCTTAGACTGCCGACACAATAAATACAATGTCGCCACAACATAGCTGAACGGAAGATCAAATAGTCGTGGAGGGACAGGGCCCTCTCCACACTGCCACTGTGTTTTGACCGGCTGTTGGTTCCACCCAGCCTCCCACTTGATGAGTATCGCGGTTTCCTTCCAACGGATAAAGCGATAAGCATTCGTCTTAAGGAACGGACGTGTGAAAATTTGCCTCCGATTACCCCCTACAGCTTGATCCCATAATGATTTATGTCTTTTCTATATCAACACAATTTCTCGACCTTTCTCCCTTGCTGTTCCCTACTATAATTCTGTACCCATTTCATCATTTATTTCTAATTCTTATATTTTATTTTTAGTCTCACATTTATCAAATTTTTATTTTTAATTTCTATATTTCTGTATTTACTTTATTTTACTTGGGACCGCGGTGGCGCAGTTGGTTGAGGCATTGCGCTGCAAACCGGCAGGTCGCGGGTGCGATGCCCGATGGTGTCAGTGGATTTTTTCATTGGCATAATCCTGTCGGTCGCACTATGGCCCTGGGGTCGACTCAGCCTCTAACAGAAATGAGTACCAGGAATATTTCCTGGGGAGTAAACGCGGCCGGTGCGTATGGCTGACAACCTACCACCTTCATGTGCCGACTGTCTAGAAATCTGGGAGCCTCGACCTCCTGGAATCCTCTGGGCCTGTCCAGGCCTGTAATGGGACTGTTTTACCTTACTTAGTCCTTCCCTCTTCTACCTACTTGTTCACAGCAGGTGTCGAGGGCTTTTGTGATTTCACTTGATCACACGCACAGCACGCACCACAGTCGGTAGGAATCCTCTGGATGAGGAATCGGCCCGTCGCAGAGACCTCTACCTGACAACACAAGCACTGTACAAGACAAACACCCATGCCGCCGGTGGGATTCGAACCCACGATCCCAGCAAGCGCTGGGCCGCAGACCTATGCCTTAGACCGCGCGGCCACTGGGATCAGCTATTTCTGTATTTTTAATTAGCATTGACCCTTTCAGTCTTCCACGAACAACTGTTTTTTTTTTCTGTTTGTCCTTATACTGTCTCCCCTCAGCCTGGTTTGGCCAGAACCCTTCCCGGTCCACCGTTTCTATGACCACTACGTGCTTTTCGTGCATGGCTTAGTAGCCTATCCTGCTGACGGAGGCAGGAATTTTTCTGAAACGTCGATAAAACTGTACCAGATGATATGTGGTCACATCCAAGGAGAGAGTGATGTTCAAATTTACTTACACTTTGAGCATATTAATGTCGGTTTCATTTTCCGCGTGGCTTGGCGTCCCATGTCTCAAATGGAGCAAATATTTGAATCTTGCTAAGATTTGGATTTTGTACGTGTCATATTATTCATTACTATACTGTTTACTATGTTCAGACGCAGGCCAGTCGTCTTGAAAGTAAATCACGGCTTCTGTATACAGGGTGATCACAAATTAATTCTCTCTTGCACTGTGAAGCAGTCACGTAAAACACAACATTCCAGTACTCAGACATTGAGTAGCAGTAGTCAAAGTTTCGAATTTATGCACTGTAATTTCTGATGTTTGGTTGTTGTATCTGACTGTTGAGACTAAGGGTTGTATTGCTTTAAAATATTCTTGCGCACTCTGTAGGTAAAATACAGTTTATGGTTTTGCTGTAAGCTTATGTGTGTGTGCAATGCAGGAATATATATATATATATATATATATATGTGTGTGTGTGTGTGTGTGTGTGTGTGTGTGTGTGTGTGTGTGTGTTTGTGTGTGTGTGTTTTAGGAACAAGGCCAGAAGATAACAGTAATACGGGGCAATGAAAGGTACGTTTCCTTCAGCCGATCTTAATTTTTGTCCAGTTAAGTTGCGTGGATTGCATCCAGTGATTTAGCGATTGTGAAGCGTCCGTGAAATGCTACGATATACACGAATGGATCTGTGGAGGATTTATCTGTGGAAGCCGTAGCTAGAGGATAGAAATGCCAAAATTTCCCATTGCATTTTCAATGAGAGTTTGCTAATAACATTTGGTAGAAGAATAGTGGCCGTTGTGGGTGAAGGCCTCCCAGTAACATGCCATGCAGGCAAAGAGGGGAGTAGAGGTATAGCTCCACTCATTCTTTAACTCGACGATACGTGGAGGTGGGTGGTCAGTGTCACTCCCCGTCTGCTTTACCCGCAGGACCAGGTATCCACTGTATGGAAGGCTCAACGGACCTCAGGACCGGTCCGGTCTGGTGTGGAGAACAGAAAATCAGTTTCCTTTCCGGGGTTAGAACCTCAAACTGTCCAGCCCGTAGCGAGTCGGTATACCGACTGAGCTATCCCGGCCCGCTTACCATTGTAGCTGTGTAAACAATTTACTTCGACGTTAAGCAACACATTTCGTTCGCCTGGTTTGTTTATCTGTTTGCGTGTTGCGTTTGGTTGTCAATTCAAATATCGATTTTTTCTAGACATTGAACTACTGACCTTTGTAAAGGAAATGCCGTGGTTTTCTAGGCAACACGAACCAATATTTAAAATGTGATTTACATGAAATTCATACAGTCACCCCAATGTTAATAACAAAATCAAACCCTGAAAAATTAAAGATAAAGGTAAAGCAATCCCATTACAGGCCTGGACAGGCCCTGAGGGTTCCAGGAAGTTGAGGCTCCCAGATTTCTAGACAGTCGACACATGAAGGTGGTAAGGTTATCAGCCATACGCACCGGCCGCCTTCACGGGGGGCCCCCCCCCCCCAGAAAATATTCCTGATACTGATTTCTGTTAGAGGCTGAGTCGACCCCAACGCCATAGTGGGGCCGGAAGGATTAAATCAATCACGCCTTCGGGAATCGAACCTACGACCTTCTGGCTTGTAGCGCAGTGTCTCAACCAACTGCGCTGCCGCGTGCCTCCCGCCCCCTTCCCCCACCCACAAGACTACATACCCTGTTCAAACTCCTGCCACTTCTGCATCACGACAAAACAGTTCTGTTCCCACGACTTTAGCTTCGCTCCAACCCACATTTTTAGGAAGGAGAAGCGGGCAGTGCCTGTCAAGTTCCGTGGTCGAAAACTTTGTATTGCTTTGTTCGTCCCCGTGTTTCTTTATCTTAAAAAATTTAAAATACTGCGAAGTAATTTGCAGGATTCAATTAAAACTGAAGATTCGGAACTAAAACTGTTTACGAATGAAATTGCGTGCGTATTGCTGTAGGAATAACTTGACGTTACTTTCAAAACGTCGCGGCGGGCTCTTAAACAGAAGCAACATGAATAACTTGACGTTACTTTCAAAACGTCGCGGCGGCCTCTTAAACAGAAGCAACATGAATAACTTGACGTTACTTTCAAAACATCGCGGCGGGCTCTTAAACAGAAGCAACATGAATAACTTGACGTTACTTTCAAAACATCGCGGCGGGCTCTTAAACAGAAGCAACATGAATAACTTGACGTTACTTTCGAAACGTCGCGGCGGGCTCTTTAACTGAAGCAAGTAGCAACAACTGGAGGAAATGGTGGTGCTGCTGTTAAGTTGAAAGATGTGAAATGTGGATCAAAATTTAAAGTTTAGAGTTAATTGCTCTCCTGCTTTCACCCCCTCACCACCATGGCACAGCAACGATTTTATTTTGAAGAAGAAGCCAATACCGAATACTAATCGGGCATTAAAAACCGTCAACAGTTCTATATTGCACTTTTGGCACGCTGTACGAAGATATTTCACATTACCTCGACAGTTACAAAAATTTTAATCTTGCATAATTTGGCAACAGGGTGCTTCAAAACCAGATCGACGTTATCCCCAGTGTTTTAAGTGATTCTAAGTGACTTTTAAGTGATTCATCTGAAGCATATGGCTCTAACGGTGTACTAACAGACTAACAACGAACCTGTAAGTACAAAAACTGGTTTTCTTTAGTGGTTTCATAGTGTTCTAATAGTTTCCCCTGAAGATGGTGTAGCCTACACCGAAACACGTCGGGAGTTATATGAAACCTGATACGTTGTGTTTTTAGTGTACGAGTTGGTTAAAAATAATACAAATTAAAAATAATGCAAATGTATATCAAAATGTTTACTTGTAAAACTAAAATCGGAATTTCACGTATGGTTTCATGCAGAACTCTGCACCTTATGATCTACAGCAATATAGCCATTAAGTAGGTGGTTATTTTGTGGCATCTCAGAGCGGAGGCACGGAATTGGTCTCATAGTAATCCAAATGTGATTTTTGGTGGACAGTGTGTCAGTGTCACAGGTTTCTGTCCGACGTAATGGTGCATCTGCTGTCAGTTTCATTCCACCAGTGTTATATGTTTGTTCCTGTGTCAACCGGTGATGAACAGTGGGCCTATTAGACGCCGCAGTTTCACAGAAAGACTGGGTCTCACTTAATCACAAGGAGAGTTTAATCCATACCTTAACTATACCACTAACTAACAACCGGCCATAACACGTGATAGTTCAAAGATTGTAATACGGCAGTCACCAATAGATACACAATTTCGCTTTCTCATTGAAGTCACAATCACCATAGTGTGCTTTCTTACACCATAAACTGAAAAACGTTATTTCCAAACTTCCTGTCGTTTTATGTGGTGAATTTCTTGGCTAGCTGTGTAAGGTTTAGGTCAGGGGTGTTAAAGTACCGGTTGCCACGTCTTTGTCGTGACTGCATCTTTTACGGTGGCGCCTAATATTTGTGGGGCCTGTGTATGGAACTTGCTTCATCATATCACCCTTCTGGCGCCTAGAATTTTGAGATGGCTCCTAGTTTTTTGGAAAATTTGTGCATCCCTCTCTTAGATTATAAAGAACAACTCTGCTCGATGGAGGTACGTAATTCTGTTACTTTCATAATGCAGTTTTAAAGCGTAATAAAATGTAAAAAATATAAATAATGTTTAAATACACAAACAGACTGTGGCTTCATTATGAACTTAGGACGACCTATACATTGCAGGCGTGAAACAATTAATACAACTTATCAAAATGGGCTGATTTATAAAGACAGAACCTAATAGTGAATACTGTCCATGTTTTCACGTATAAGAGACTTGTTAAGCCATTAAAGCATGGTGGTAATTATATGCACCGCCTGCCTCAACGTTCGAATCTCTGCATTTTACCCACACATTGTATGATTCTCGCAGCGGAGAACTATTATTTATCTGAACAGTATTGACTGTGGGTATTTGTAATGGAGACATGCTGTGTTCTTACTGAGGTAGAAGCTGGCCTTTTGAGTAACATTTAGGTCACTTTCTTAGTTCAAACATTTACAGAAAAGTTACTTTCTCTCAGTCTTCAGGTATGTTCTACTCTGTGAACGTAGATAGTACAGCACGTTTGTGTTCCAGACCTGATACCTCAAACACAGACTGATTCAAAACATTCAAGAAACATGAGAAGTTTTTACACGGTTAAAATTCAGGTTTAAATCTTTCTTTATCACGAAGCGTTTGAGTATATACGAATTTTCATTAAAGGTAATTTTAAAGTTGCCCCTGTGGCACTACGCATATGCAGACGTACAGATTGAGTGGAGGTATAAATGCAGATACGCTTAATTTTAGCAATAGATTGAGTGATAATTTCATGCTCCTTCACATTCAACTGAAGGGAAGGACGCCACCGTACTAGCTGGATAGAATTCTGAACAGGCACTAAAACTGGGCTGGACGTGGACATATGCTCTTGTCAATTCTGGAAACAAAATCATACTGTCTGGAATGTAAGCATTCACTCTACTAATTCAGGCATTCAAATTGTTATTTAGTCATTTTTGTGACATGTCAGTGGATTATTGATGGTGCCGTAGCAATAAGATTAAAATCTCTGACGATAAATTTGAAATTGTCCATACCGTGTACGTATGAATTTAATTTGTACGAGTTGGTCCAAATAATACAAATGTGGCGATAATAAATTCTTCTTGATTCAACTCAAAACAAATTCCCATGTCCCGTGACATTGCAACAAATTGGACACGAAACACAAATAGCTTCTACAAAACCCTTTTACATATTCATATACAGACGGATGTTAAAAGCGAAAACATGCTGCAAATATAATTTTGACCCCTCGTGTCTTTATGTTAAACTTTCACCACATAAACATCAGTATATGCTTACTGCTTGTATGAGCATTACTTTCAGCAAACCTTAAGTAAACCAGAAATAATTGTATATGTGAAAGGGTAAATATGCACTTAGTTATTATGACCAGGAAAAATACATTTTGGGACTACAGCTTAGCAATTTCCCGTCTTCTAATTGAGCAATATGAGTCTGATTTTTTGTTTGCGTAGAATTGTAACATAAAGTCTCTTGTAGTGAGTGAATCAGCCCTTACAAAGTGAAAGTAGGCCTGCGACGGTTACTTTTACATAATACAAAATTGTTTTTACACTGGCGGCATAGTTATCTCTCCAGAAAAAGTAAACCCCAATTAGTCTTACATAACAACCTCAAGAAAACACACACACACACGAAGTGTAGTGTTTTCACAAAATCATGGTATAATATCAAATTTTAATTATTAACACACAAAGAGAATGGTTTCTGGCACTTGTATATGACGACTCTTTAGTCAAGATATACCATAAATCTGCACGAAGTGTATCTTAAATACGAAGATTCTTTTAGTCGATGTAACATTTCTTTAGGCAAAATATGGAAATTATAAATCATGTTCAATGAACCGCAGTAATTGAGCACCTACCGTAACCGAACTGACCCATATGTCATAAAAGAATTGTGTGATTACATTTTAATATGTGCGAAAAAATTACCTCATATGCATTATCTTATGATTTATATACGCGTATTTGTATGCGTATGTATGGTTATGTACATATATATGTCATAGACCATAACTTCTTTTTCAAATATTATTAACCGTAGTTAATTATTGTAATATTGTAATAAAATAAGGAACATTATATTTGGATACTCTTTCTGTAAAACAAACAATGTTGTATTAACTCACTTTCCCCCATATAATATGCTATACATTCACTCCGCTTCCGTACCTTAAAATGTACACAAACCAGAGCAATTTTGAACAATTGTAGCTTTGTAATGTAATGTTCGTGGACGTGTAATTCTCTTCATTATTTAAATGTATTTAGTAACATTTATAACCTTATTCAAACAATTAAATGTCTGACGGATTTTGTGTGAAGCAGAACGTACAATTCCACGTCGTTGACACAGCTTTCGTGCTTCAGTAGTGGTATATCGTATTCTCCCTACTGCTGTTCGTATTTCTGAACATAATTATATAAAGGACCATAATAAAAATTTTCTACTTATAAATTACGTGGAACAGAGTATTCCTTCATGCCACAAAACTCTTCATGACAATTTTTAGTTAAGGATCCGTTGCCTTAGTGAGTATAGACATAATACAGAGTTATTGCCATCACTTATAAAGAGCTTTTATAATTATTTTGAACAGTTATATATATGAAACATTAAATTTACTTCCATGATACCTTTATCATCTAAAGTAAAACAAACATATATATAATATGTGCAAAGTACGTGTGGCTCTCTGTTATGCACATCACGGAAGTCAATTCTGTTCAATTCAAAATAATATCTACATTAAATAAAACATTTTCCCAAAATATGTCGTAAGATGTAAGACATAAAGAGGCATGTCATATGTGCTAAATAGCTTCAGGTGTAAGAAGTTAGTGAATTAATGCACATCCAATCTTATTTTTCTCTTCCTCGCTAAATAGCTTCAGGTGTAAGAAGTTAGTGAATTAATGCACATCCAATCTTATTTTTCTCTTCCTCGCTAAATAGCTTCAGGTGTAAGAAGTTAGTGAATTTTCTCTTCCTCGCTAAATAGCTTCAGGTATAAGAAGTTAGTAAATTAATGCACATCCAATCTTATTTTTCTCTTCCTCATCTGCCTAGCTCTTAATTCGTTATCTGGAAGTAATCAGTCTGAAGTTTACACCAAACAAAGCGTAATCTAATCCCATAAGAAAGATGCGTCACTAAAAGAAAGGAATCTCGTAAAAAGACTAAATGTCATTAAGTGCTATAGAATTATCTCTCATATTTCCGTTCATAATCATCACATGCATTCAGTAGTTAAGATATTATGTCTATACCGCAGTAGTGACTCATAAAAATATTTAAGAACTATTTGTGTTTTTTTACCGGCTTAGAAATACGCGAAAATCACGTAATATAACTTTCAAGGTGGATTATTCATTTTACGCGCGTAAAATCCGAGTCTTTTTTGACATGAAGTTAATTACCATTTAATTAAAACTATCAAAGAACAGATACTTAATAAAACTGTCACAGCAGACAGCACGGATATCTTTGTGTAACATCACTGATGCTCACTCTAAGTCATAGTGTTCAATACCTGCGTAATATACGCATTTAGATGGCGCAAATAAACAATTACCCTAACCGACTTTACATGGAATTAAAATTAATGAGCTTAATTTTAACACTTAATTGAAAATGTAGGATGTTATTTAAAAATTTAAAAATCTGATGTAGATTTACGCAATAATTTAACGCAAAAAAGTTTTTAAACGTTTTGGAACATTAATTGTTAAGATTGAATACTAGACCGCAGCCATCTAAATGAACATTAAAATTAATTCAAAATAATTTTAAATTGAACACCTGCGTTTCCTTCATTATCTCATACAGAAGTCTGGGATAATGTAACAAACAAAGTTTTAGATTTACTGTTTCAAAAATCAAAGAATATACTAGGTTAACTCCAAATGTAATTCTACTGAAATTTAGTAGCTCGAGAGTTCTGTGAAGCAAAAATTTTCCCTAATTGCTTATCACAATGTTTATATGAATGTGTGGCGTCCCGAAATGCCACGTATCAAAGGAGACTAGCATATATACTGGGAAAGGCACACTCTGTAATAAATGTGAAGCTGAAGTCTTTGCCACACGATAAATCATAATTACGTCTTTTCATTTATTATGGGAATTAATGACATGTGGATAGATGTGTGCGTTTTCAACACAAAGTAATATTGTTAACAAATCATCAAAGCCAAACTCTGGAAGTCGTAACACTTTGAATTTTACGTATGGGGCATATTAAGGGAATTCTCTTCGTTTTTGTTAACTACGCTGTGTTTTGCTTCCATTTAGTAATATTTCCTGTAGAATTGTTAATATTTGAACGAGCATTTTTTATACAAATTCTTTTATTTTATAGTAACAATAGCTTGTATTTGCTTCACTATTGTGTGTAGTGACAGGCTTCTTTGAGCAACTAATCACCAACAAATGCACAAAGAGAGTTTTATCATCAATCGTAACACACTCCTACATGTTTCGACCCTGCTGGGTCATCTTCAGGGAGAACTTTTTGTTATCGTTACAGGAAGGTGCACTTTATAGTTGAGTGAGAATGTGCTGTTGACTGTGTACTGTGTACTGGAGGCGTAAACTCTCTGCGGTCCCGGCCTGCACGCCTGCAGGCCGGGACCGCAGAGAGTTCACGCCTCCAAAAATAACGCAGTACACAGTCAACAGCACATTCTCACTCAACTATAAAGTGCAACCTTAGTGTAACGATAACAAAAAAGTTCTCCCTGAAGATGACCCAACAGGGTCGAAACATGTAGGAGTGTGTTACGATTTATGATAAAACTCTCTTTGTGCATTTGTTGGTGATTAGTGTTTTTGTATAATATAGTGCACGGCCATGGAACACATTAAATTTCTTTGAGCAGTTTGCCGTCCGAATAATACTGTCGCTTGACTAATAGGCGTATATACAAATATTAGTTTAGTTCTAAGTGGTTATGGTTTATTCACATAGTAACGCAGGTTTACCCATACCCAGTCAATTATATCTAACAGCGTATTGGTACTGAAATTAGTTCCTCTCTCTTCTTTTTTGTGCCGACATGTAAGCTTGTAGAAGTGTATCGGACAACGTGACGTCACATCGCAACAACAACAACAACAACAATCATCCTCATTGACACCGCCATTATGACCACAAATCCCAGCATTCCACTCAGAAACTTACCGTTGCCAATCAGTTCTGTGTGAGTTGCCAAGCCGTCAAGTGAGACATCTTTCTTTTAATCAATATTACAGTGTTGATTACAATAAATTATTTTCTGCGCCTTACTTTAAATGTATTTATCACAAAATAAATATACTTAATAGTGGGCACTGATCCAAGCCGAGCAGCTGTGCAGTTTGCAACGTCATTTTGCGCTGTTTACTTGCCATATTTAAACACTCAGGCTACCTTGAATATCAAACTAGATGCTACAGAATGGGTCAAAATCCATACTGTGACCGTGAAATATAAGCAAATTCTGAACTATTATATGAATTGTTCTGTTTCTCCACTATCACTTCGTATCACTCTTACAACACAAGTCTTTTGGCACAAATAATTATTTTGATAAGAAACACTTTCTTGCGTTTATGACCGTATTTCCTCTTACTTTATTTGGTTGTGGACGGATCCACCACAGGATGCTGACAATAGCACTTTGATAATGGTGCCACTTCTTCTTATTCGTGACAAATGCTGTGTTCTGGGTTGTGGCGCCGTGCAGTCTGGTAAGTACGTATTTAACATTTCACAGAAATCTGGTGGAAGGTGATTTTCTTCCTAAACGTTAATAAATTGATGCCAGAATACGCTGCAGCGTATGAGATACGTCCAGACGTGAGCGTCCTGCCACCATGTAACCCCCTACCCTCACCGGGGGGGGGGGGGGGAGGTTCTGCCCGCGCCCAGGTTTAGGTTCGGACAAAACTGCGCGCATTCCGGTGAACTGGCTGCGCGCTGTGACCCACCAATTGTTCGATGCTTCTGTTGGGAAGATGTCGTGGGATTATCATTACCTCGACGCGAAAATCGCAGCGAGCATACAAACACGTCCAGACTTGCTCTAGAGGCGTAATGCGAAATCTTTTGATGCGCGCTGGAAGACCGATATCAGGGTGGTCGGTCCGCCCAGCAAGCCGAACAGTGCGAATGTTACAATAACACCGTCCAGACCTGCGAATCTCTCTTACATTACGCTGTTACATTGCGGAAAAATATCCAGATGCGTACATATGAGCGAAAAACTTCTATTGGAAGGTAAAACAGGATACCTGAGCCTGAAGACCTACGCATTTATGCAACTGAGTTTCTTCGAACTTTGTAAAAGTCGATTCAATCTTAACAGCCCTTCATACTGAAATACAAATTTCCGCGTAGAATAAACATAGATGTTGGCAAAGAAAATTTGAGGTCCTCATGATCGATATTAAGAAAACAAGTCTTTCGTCGCTTTCCGTTCCTAGAATCAAAATTAATTATAACAGCAATTTGACATATATAAATTCAGAAACTTACTCCTATAAAATGGTATACTTTAATTCTGCATTGTCACAAAATTCATCCAAATGAATTATTTGAAACCTATGAGATAATATTGCATTATCTACAGCTAATGCTTGTACTAATTCAAAATATGTAACGGTTAAATCTATTTATGGAAACAGATGTTTAAGATAAAACATTACTTTCAACATATATTTCTCTCCAGTGTCATAAATTTAAACAGAACAAGATACTCCTGTTTTATTCAATTTCAGTTTCCTCACGAATTAAAAATATCGCTATAATTCTTGTAATTGTCAACAGATATAAGCAGAGATGCAACAATTTCCGCTGCCTATGTACGATCAGTAGAAGTCGTTTCAGATATTCAGGTATTTCTTCTTTCTCACAAGACATGCAAAAACATGTTTGCTTCTGTAACAGCATACAAAATGACAAGGATTTCGCCCACAGGCTCTTCACAGTATAATGCCTTGCTAAAGAACGAGCCGAAAATTTAATACAGTATATGTTCAGAGACGTTGAATTTTCGAGACACATGTCTCCGTCAAATGGGCAACACACTTCTCAGAACTGTTACATATTATGACTATAAGGGCGTGTTGCTAGGTGCACTCAAAGCGTACGGTGCAAAACAGGGTTTATTTATAATTCAGGTATTATGGAAAACACATATGTCTGCGATATGCTCTTTAACTCTTAATGCTCAAATAGTCGAATTGATGCGGATGTACAGAAATTCGAAGAATCAAGCAGCCCCTCCGTGAGATTTGAAATGTAACACCTGAGGCACTTTTGAATGAATACTTGTCAAAGAAGATGCCATAATTGCAGCTGTGGAATGACAAACGTGCAGACGATCGCGCGATATTTCATGAGAATTATGACTATACTGAGGCTTCTCCAAATGCTTCTTGACGATCAATTAGACCCACACCACTAATCGCACTACTCGCAGGACACATATTTGTTTCCAAGACGTTGAGCGGCTGCAGCCATCGAACGTGTAACTGCGAGGCGCCCGTGGATTTCAAACTTGATACACTGCGCAATTTGACAGTAACGTTTATCTCGAAATCTAAGCACCTTAGGATGTACGTGGTGTATCATTTTCGACTTATTTTTTAAAACAAGGAATCATACTATGAAGAGTTTCTGCGCAAATTTCTTTTAATTATGTTTCTACGGTATGTAGTATTTTGGGCGGGGCAAAATTCCGAAAAGTAATTCTTGCTTTATATGCGAGCACGAGTGACCCACAGGTGTGTCACAGCTTTCTTATAAATATTTAGCTTACCTCCGATTTGATAACGGTTCTGCACAATTCTTGGACAAGTTTTCGTGAAGCAATCGAATGTAGGCAATAAGGATAAAATTATATTTCTGCAGTTTCAAAGATCACACCCACAGATAAAATCCAAATGGACATATAAAATGCTGCGATTATGAAATAATTATACATTTTTATCCAGTCTCAGTAAAGGTATAAAATCCACACTCGTACAATTAAGGTTCCACAGGAAGTGCCACAATATCGTCCACACGTCTGTGGACTTCAGACGTGTCCTGACAAAACCCATGACGAAGGCCATTTGTCTCTACTACTTTCAAAATACCCTCAGAATTTTTTTTTCAGTGAGTTTTAGAACCTCTCCTGGGCCACAACGGTGGCCACAACCTCCTCACTTTTATCACTTCTCTTCTCCTGCGTGCTAGATGGCTCTGGAGTAGATTCCTGTTGTTCTGTTAAGGGTGCCGGTAAAAGAGCTGGCAACAGTCTCGGCTGTGAACATAGCAGCTATGTTTCAGGCTCTTGTTCATGTTTCAAATTGGAAATTATAAGTATAGTTAGACCATACGAAGTTCGGAGACCACTTGAGAGACTTGGACAAAGATGGAAGTGTAAAATTTAGATAAATGATCTTAATATTACGTGTATTCCGTACAATAGGTACATTAAGTTTATTTATTTCTAACTTAACTACATTTGCGGTAGCAACCATAGGTTTATATCATTCCACAGTACGTGTTTCGACTATCCTTAGCCATCTGAAGGGAAGAGTCTTTAACACAAAGGAATTATTAGTTTGTAGAAACGTATTAACGTCAGCTGCACATACATCAACAGCCCATGTGTAATTTTTAATCTAATTTTAGCCCCCATAGACAAAATATTGATGTTTTAATCATTTGATATTTTAAGTATTTATTACGCACGGCAGAGGTTTATATGATTCTACAAAATAAAATTCGTGTTAATACATATCTCTGAAGATGGATAAGGACGGTCGAAACATGTAGATGATAATATTATGCATTGATGTAAAGGTATGGTTGCTAACTCATGTGCAAGTAGGTGGAAATAAATACACATTAACTGTAAACGTTTTCAAGAAATCAGCTGCAACAGCTAAATTAGTATAGTGAAGAATCTAGGGCCCTGAAGGTTTGAGCTTTGTTTAAAGCAGGGAACCTCTTTTCGCCCCACATATCACATTTATATATGGAAGCGTAGGGGTCAGAATCATGCAAATTTCAATAAAAAATTCTAGATTTCACAAACACACTGTACCTGTAGAGGAAAAAGTAGGTCGCTGCCCCCTGTAGTGGCTGATCTGGGTTGAAGTGGAGGCAGGGAAGTCACCGTTGCTGCCGCCGCTGCTGCTGCAGCTTGGGGTGCTGTGTGGGGACCCATGAGGGCCCTTGCGCCAGCCAGAAGGGGTAGACTGGCTTCAACGTCGTGTACTGAAAGAACAGGAGTCTGAATCTCAGCCAAATAATAGTAAAAATATAGTTCAACGTCACAGCGAAATCACACTATGACGAAGACCAGTCAATGTTGTTCAGTGAGGTAATCGCTATTTATTGTGAGAACCATACGAAACACATAAATATACGGCGCGGGCAGAACGAGGAGCTCCCGAGTCATAAAGCAGATGGTATATACAAGTGTTCACTGTGTTTTAAGTGATTAAAAGCCCCACGAATAGGTAATATATCCGTGTGCATCTTCATAACACCGTCGGTGGCATCTACAGCCGAACCCTGTTAATAAAAATTGATGTTTGCTGCTCAAATTCAATTTAGCTAAGTCATCAATAATATATGATTATTATAAAAAAATTTACCTGTCAATCCATCGTTTAATTGTAAATCAGTTTTTAAATTTTTGCTTCTTAAAAAGACCGTCTTCGAGAAAACACAGTATTATAATAATGCAGCTTAAATTATCTCATTTAAATACTCCAGTAAATTTAGATAGGCTGCTATGTGATGCATAGTGCTGCAGAAAAATTGACAAGTAACAGGACAGGAAATGCAGATAACGTAATATCGACGCTCTTTCGCGTAACCATGTTTGCTGTATTACATATTCTGAGTGTGTTTGTAGCTTAGTTACCGAGCATGCAAAGCGCATGCGCCGTTTTATATTGTTATCTGTGGCCTCTCCGGCTGTACCGTATTTTTCCATATTATCTCATAAACGGCACAACTTTCGGAAAAAAAATTATTGAACACAGAAGTATATTTTCATTTTATCTACAGCTTCTGGGTGAATCTTTTTCATTCTAAGAAGAATTCAGCGATATATTGTCATAAATGTACATATGTCTTCATGCAAAGTACTCGTTATTCTTATAAGATTTTAGTGAAACTTGAATTTTCTCGACAGTGTTTCGAAAAACTCTAATATTAAATTTCATGAAAATCCGCCCCATGGGAGCCGAGTTCTTCAATGTGGACGGACGGACGGACGGACAGACAGACAGAGAGGCGGACAGCCAGACATAATGAAACTAGTGGTAGCTTTTCGCAATTCTGTGAACGCGCCTAAAAAGGCGTAAAATGATATACAAATCAAGTATACATCGTACACTTTCGATTCCATCACAAACACTTTCAGGCAACAATGGTTAATTACATTGAACCTGGTTTACCTTTGTTAGTTGCATACTCACGCGTTGGGCCTCTCGCCTGCAGGGGGTGCTGATAGGTGTACCCCATGTCTAGGGTTGATGGCGTGCGACCGCCCCCGCTGCTTACCAGCTGCAGACCAGGCACAGAAGGACCTTGCAGTGCGAGGCCTATTACGTTCACACCATTCACGTTTCCTGGAACACAGACATGAGGTACACTGGTACAGCATAAATGCCAGAGGATTTTGAATCGTCCCTTAGTTCCTCTAGCAAGACATTTCTTTAAATATACAGGCTAAATGAGACGACTTTGAACGATGGATTTGGAAGGGAGCTTGCGTGGCCTTTTAAACCAGATACGGGAGGCACAGTGGTACATATACGCCAAACCCTTGTTTTACGCCCCTTTATTTTACGCCTTTTTGCGTTAACCCCCCTTGTCAGTTTACAACCGCCTCTTAATTTTCGCTCCGTCATTTTCGGTTTAACGCCCTTTGGCTGCTTTCTATTACGCCACCATCTTATTTCTGATGCGACTATCATTTTTGATTTCAGCCCCCTTTTCCAGGAATGCAACTAGGGCGTAAAAGAAGGCTAGATATGAATATGATAGTCTTTGTATACGTATATTTACATATATGTGTATGTCAGTATATATATATATATACACCACCGCTTTTAACATTCAAATCTCTGCGATGTGCCTGAGGAAATATTTATACACTCTGCATTACCGGGTTATCTGTACACCTGATTAACTCCATCGAGCCGAGTGCTCTTTGGGAAGATAATAGTTGTTGAACTGGTCAGTAATTCCCCATATTTCATGGAACCCGAAGGGTAATTACCGCGACCACAGGAAGTCGGAATTTTTTCCATTCTGAAACGAATCCATTCGACGCCCTGCTACGATTCTTGTAATAAGCGCTGGTTTCTCCCCTAATATACAAAAACAAGTTGTGTTTTTAATAACGAAACATTTTCTGTGTGATGTAGGGGATCAATTTTTACTATTATTTCAATGACGTGTGGTTTTACTGGCCTAAAATCTTATCAGTATTACGGCAGTTAAGGTGCATACCATGAAGCCACATCTGTGAGAGTCAGGACGTTACTCCTTGTCACATCATAACTATTAAGGAACTGAATACAGTAGAGACTAAAGAGCATGTCTGTGCGTGTGCGTTACGCAGTTTCCAATGTTCATTTCCTTTACATATAGATACCTTAAAAATGAATATGAATAATGCAGTGCCTTAAAAGGCCGGAGTCCGTCTTGGAGGCACCCCATTAGTCAATAGATTCTCCGTTTTTAATATTTAATATTTACTGGCAAGTCTGTTTAAATAAACGTATATTAATGTATGTATATGTAAATATGAGCTATATTTAAATAAACATTAATAATCTCAATTACAAAATTTAAAAAATCTGCACTTCGTCCACACAGTGCACTTACGCGTTCCACATGGCCGTAACTATCAAGAGAAACTATTTTCATAAATAGGACAAACTGGTTGTTCTGTACAATGGATAACAAGAGGTTTACAGTGAATTAGGAGCTATATAATACACAATATATATTGTACATATATAATATAGACTAACGAAACAGGAGGGCCATTATCATGGTCACTGGATGTATAGTTTATACTTACTGATCCCCAGTTTACACAATCTGATGTAAAGATTACCATAACGGATGCGCAGCTATGAATGTGGAATGAAGTGATTATGATGTGGTCGCGATAGCTAAGGAAGTGAATGAGATTCAAAACGGGCGCCTTCCTTATGCCTATAGTATGTCCGCGATCTTTAGTGTTGATGTTGATAATAACAAACTACATAATTGCTGTCACCAAAGATTTGTAATGTATCCAACAGGTTGTACATAATTTAATAACGTATTAACAGATTAGGTCTTAGTCACGATTGCCTGCCATCTACCCGATTTATTTGATTTTGGCCCTGAAGATGGAGGTGCTACGTCCCCGAAACTTTAGTACCTGTTATACAAGACTACACAGCGTCATCTGTTAGAACTTCGTACTCTTAACTACCTCTAGTATTTCAGTAAACATTTTTAAGACAATTACTTTCTTCAGTTACTCGTTTTATATTTTGTTATTCGTCTAGTGTTTGTTTGAATTGTTTTGTATATTTTGCTCTCTCTTTTATGTGTTCTGTGTTTTTCTATTGTTTTGTATATTTTATCCTTAAGCATGTAGTTATTTTTTTTTCTATTTTTGTACAAGTGTATGGACCACTGTCACCGGGTGGAAACCCAATTGCAGTTAAATAAGTATCATATATTTCGTGTAATTTTTTAAACATAACAGTCGCCGCTGACTTCTCCCAGTTGTACATTAGGGGCGCCATAGCCACTATTACCCTGTTTACCCTCTTGCAATGCAGTGCAATTAAGGTCCTTTTCAGAGGGCCCACGCTTGTATTTGTGTAAGCTGGGATTTTTTGTTGTCCCCATACTAAAGGTGAAAGCTGTGCTGCCCTCTGTTGTACAAGTGACTCAACTAAGATTCCCTCTATTATCGATTGAGTCAGCGTGCGTACAGCAGGAACAATTCACACGCATGTGCCAGATGTGAATATTGACTGTGGTCCCAACTGTATGAAATATTAACCAGAATGGAAGTAATTATGAAGGAATTTAAATTTGAGGTAAAGGGATGATGTAACACCAATTTTGACAACATTCCTTTATTAGCTTGAAGAGCAACCTTGACACCCCGACTCGTTATCATCATGCACCCTACTGGGAATGTATGCTATCACATGTGTCATGAATAAGTAACGCTTCAACATGCAGTAAGCGGCTTGAGTGACTATATAAATTTATGACCTAAAAGGATGCAGTCAAATTTTTGCGACTGCTTGCGAGTAAAACACTGGGTAATATTTTCCTCATATAAAATAACATCCCAGACAAATATTACCCGACTTGAATATTGAATGTAGGTAAGTGCATTGGTATAGAAAGTTTAAGAAATTTTACAACATTTTCATCCGAATTATGACACTTTAGTCTGACTGATAGTTACCAAGGTTTCGAAGGATCGTCTACCTCTATCTTCAGGAATAAAATGTTCTACAGGGAATATGGAAGCAGTAAGAAGGGTGCATGTGGCTTGTGCCATCTTACTTGTATTCAGTTCAGTTCTGCTTCCTACTCGAACAAAAGTTCCACTCGTATAAAAGAGAAAATAATAAAAATAATAATAATAATACCCTACAAACGTGGTTTGTTTCAGGTAGGCCTATATAATTGTACGTTCCATGCATAAAGATAATGAAGTGTAATAATTCCATAATAATAAATCAGTTACATTCAGTTCAGTTCCAGTTTATTAATGTGCCGAGTCAACAGCCAGATGGCCAATAACAGAAACAGCACAACACAATAACAACGGACAATGAACAGAACACAAATGAAACAAACACAAAGAAAACAAAGAAATAAAAGAATACTTAATAATAATAACAATAATAATGATAATAATTCAATTCAAGTTTATTAATGTGCCAATTCTACAGCCAGAAGGCCAATCCATTATGTTGGATCTCTATAGCCTATACAATTTTAAGAGTTTGGTAAATGGGCTTATGTGAAGGAAATGTTAAAATATATCCAAAAGTCGTGGTAGGGAGAAGGACGTTTACTGTACTGATTTGAATTAAAACAGGGACATGTTGCGGAATCCTGTCATAACAGTAGTGAAACTTCTGGTTTTCTAAAGGCCACGAAATTTCTTGATTAGCTGAGGATCTGTTAAAGACTGACTGCGCTCCGTGGAATTAATTAGATGGTCTGTAATTATTTCGTTATTATAAATTCCATCTTGGTTTAGGTAAATATTTCACATAAAAGACAAACTACAATAACGGCTTACGATATTCTTTAAGTTTAGCAGCTACAAAACTGTTAAAAATTATCCAACATGGATACAGGTACACGTATAATGGAGTAATTTCCCTTTGAATACACCTTTGCACATTACATACTGTATTATCAGTACCCATTTGAATTTATAATTACTGGCCTTTGGAAGGAACTGCTTATGTACATGAAGCATCGAACTCCGTTAACAAATTTTCGGACACTGTAATGTCGATGTTGGAGAATATAACTGATCATTAGAGAGTAGCTGTAATCCAGCTGTGACTATAGTTTGCTAATGCAGCAAAGCTGGAAACAACCATAACCTATTATTAATTCACACCACAACTCGTGACACAGCGGGGTTGCGACTTAGCTTTCTTTTAATAATTAAAATCAATGTTGGACGTAGTTGAGCCACTGGCTACTAGATGGCAGGAGTAACGTCAACCCTGTATGAAATCAATAGCGTAGCTGGTTGCTTTGACAACCGATGGAAACATATATAACTACATTTGTACCCCTCATCTCATAGACCTATTATGAATTTTTGAAATTGGGGCCAGTTTGTGAAATCTGTAAGCAACGTTTTTAGGATTCCTCATATAAAAATAATAAACCTCATCTCAGTTTACTTAAAGTAAACTAAAGCAGTTTTATTAAATTTTTTTCTGGTGAAGGAAATATTTTATGCTTTCAGCTTGAGACTGCGTGCGCCCTAAATTGTGGTTGCAAAATGGAATAATAAAAGACTACTTCATGATTGGAATCGAACTCAGATCATCTGATTCGTAGTACGTTTGTTGTTTGGACTATACCAACACATGTGTATAATACGGAATAGAAAAAATTAAGTATAAAAATGCCAGTATCATGCCAGTACTTTTGAAGTTTGTATAAGAAAAGCCACCTGATTCTGGTGCAGACCTTATCTAAATGTAAGCCGAAGGATTTTTAACACTAGAGGAGTTTTGTCGTTTTACGGCCCCTTAGGGATTTCCACGGATTGAGAGGAGCCTGTTGAAAACAGTTCTAAACTTTTATGACCTAAGCTGTAGTTCATATTCCCAGGGTTTCTGATTAATTATTTCTTTCCTCACACACCGAGGGCATCATTCAGCAGCACGTATCTGCATCTCTCTTAAACTGCTCCGTCTGGAGTCTCTGGTACTTCTGTCAAATACTTGAACCAAATGTGAGAAACTTTCGAAACGAATTGCTCTGTAATGTACGCAAATGTTCCAAATACATTGACATTTTTATACCGTGACGTTTATGTCAAATGTGTATGTACACATAATCAGGGTATTCAGTTCGCACCTCACGTAAACACAGTCTGCTTTCATTACAAACCACAAGTAGTGAATGCTTTTTAAGGAAAGAAAGTCGCTGCTTATTGTGTGAATTACACGAGACACGTAAATACTATACAGGCAAAATGCAGAATTTCTGAAAGTTACAGAGCACAGTACTGTAGTTCTCATTCGGTTATAAACTATTAAATGAGTATTATAAAATTGTGTACGTTTTTGCAGTTTTCTGTGCCATGTGACTTTCGTATCAGAGACACTGTGTATTGTCTATCATGTCACTAAGACACTGAGTATAGTGCATCAGGTCACTGACACATTATAGTCTATCAGGTCACTAAGACACTCGGTATGGTCTATCAGGCCACTAAGACACTCGGTATAGCCTATCAGGTCACTAAGACACTCGATATAGTCTATCAGGTCACTAAGACACTCGGTATAGTCTATCAGGCCACTAAGACACTCGGTATAGTCTGTCAGGTCACTAAGACACTCGGTGTAGTCTGTCAGATCACTAAGAGACTCGGTGTAGTCTATCAGGTCACTAAGACACTCAGTATAGTATATGAGGTGGCTAAGACACTCGGTATAGTCTGTCAGGTCACTAAGACACATTACGGTCTGTCAGATAAATAAGACACTCATCAGGCAGCGCGTCTGAGACATCTTTTTTGTAATGTGCAGCCCTGCTAACACCAGACAAAATGGAATTCTGTTAATTGTGCAATGCAGTGCACAGTTCTAGGCCACTGTTCCCCTTACACCCACGTGTGAATAATCTTTGAACTCCAGATTTCTTGACGAAAAATTAATATGAGCATGAAAACAAATTTTACAAGCGTGAGGTTTCTACGGCGGCGAAAATGAAGATTAGTCGTCAGAGATGCGACAACATAGATGTGGCAGGTAAATGCCAGTGTTTCGAAGGAATAAACTGAGTCCATCTTCAGGTTATACACTAAGCATCCAAGTAGAATTTTGGATATTGTCTACCAGACTGTGCAGTGTTACATTCCATAACACCGTATCTAAATATAAATAAAATAATACGAAATATAGGATTTTTTACTGATAATGACAGATGATGGAACGGTGTATATGTTTAACTGACCATAGTTATTTGCGTGTCGTTTATTTAACAAGGCTGTCCGTAGCTCAGAGGATATAGTGTCGAATGGTGGGATTATGACTAAAAAATGAATTGGAGAGAATGTGGAAGAAGCCAGTCATTACTTAATTTTATGCACTAATTCAGAATTTTCTTACGGATGCTGAGGAAGGGTAAAATACTCGTCATATATTATAGCCGATTTCCGTGGCAAGAATTGAACTGGGGACGTCGTAACAACCACGCAACTACATGTTTGACCACGGTATTCGACCCACGTATTTATTTAAATAAATCGTAACATCCTCTGAAACAAGAATCATACAATTTTGTGTCTCCCTCATAGTAGGCCTATAGAGCAGAAAACTGTGGAATCCGCAGTTCCGTGGAAGGGGTCAAGTCCTAAGAACAAAATGCGCCTTGCCGCTGTAGACATATTACTTCCTAACACTCATCTTAAAGCTCCATGACGAAAGCTGGTGTGCTTTGTGTGCTTATGTCATTTGTATTCCTGCCACGTTTGTCCCATCATGATGCCGGCAGTATACACAGAGGGCCCTTTGAAACAAATGTCTAAGGCCAATCCGCATTTATGTAATGAAAACCTGTTCTCTACGGAAATGTGGTTGTCTGACGTAGGAGTTTGCTTATTCGAATATGAAAAGGGTAAAACCGGCGAATAGGTGGATAGAGGCAATGTTTGTCAACATAAGGGCCTTGTTCCACTAGTGATCCGTCAAAGGATGGGACATAAAACGCTAAATAATTTTTATGTAAGACATTCCCATTGGTGTGTTTATGTAAGTATCTACAGTCTCACCCAACATGTCACTTTACACACGAAACTAGTTGCCGACAAAACGTGTGTAAGACGACATATTGGGTCAGATTGTAGAGACTGAATAAAATATATACTTACAAACCTCTAAAATTTCGTAGAATATATGGGTGTGAAACTTGGTTCCCTCTCCCGTGGATTGATAGGTTTCAGGAGAAGAATTGTGAGGTTAATATTTGTAGGCAAGGGGAAGAAGGAAGTTACAGAGAGAGAGAGAGAAGTGTTTTATTCAGTGACGCTATCCAGTGCTAAAGGGTCTGTGCTAGATGAATGGAATATGAATATTGAATATGGGTGGAAACATAGAGGGGGATGGAGAAAATGAAATTTTGAGAAACTTTGTAATTTGTATTATTCACGTATTATTCTTCAGTTAATTAAATGAGTCGAATATGTATAGCACACGTGTAGGGAAAATAAGAAACTAACAAAACATTTTGGTCAGGAAATATCAGGGAAGGAAACCACATGTTAGACATAGGTGTTGATGTGAGAATAAGACCTGCTGAGGTCAGAAACAGGCTGCAGGCATGTGAGCACAGAAACGAAAATTACAGCTCAATAAAGAGAGGAAATTCTCGGCTTGGTTAGTGACTGCTAAGTACTGAGAAAGAAATATTATAAAATTAGATAATAATTACTATTATTGTAAGTACCAAAAACACATTAAACCTTATGTGCATATTACGATTTTCACGTGCCATATTTGGATAAAAATATAGCTGTCGTGTGAGGTGTGACGCCATGTTGTCTGGTGTACGTGTACCGACCATTAATAACGTCTACAAGAATACACGAGGCTACGTCTCCTAAGTCAGGCGTCTTTAGACTTTAAGAAATTTTTGGCTGTAGTCATCAAACAAAATATTACTTTATTAGGAAACGAAAATTTACTCCACGTACCAATGGCTTGTATTTAAACTGTTGTTACAGACACAGCCTAACAATGCCTTGAGCATGAGCACACGGACCGACAGTTACTCTAAAAGCGAATAAGTATACGTATTAACCTTCTAAGCCTAGCGGTAACTTTACGTACCACCAGGTTTAACGTTAAAAAATTCTGCGTGGTGCCCACATTACGTTTATGTGTTTTGTACGGATCTCAGAACAAACAGCAACTTTTGCCTTATAAAATATTAAGAGACTGTTTTTTTATAACCGAAGTGGTGAGTGTTTACAGCGCGGTACGCACTGAGTCCTTATATAGAAGAGATACGCTTCGTCTTTAAAGGGTTAATCCATTACGTTACTGTCTGTAATAGAGAAAATATAATTTCACCCTAGAACAGGCCAATGAAAACCCAGAGGGGGAGTAGAGGTATAGATTTACACTTTCTTTAACTTCGGGTCTAGATGGCGGTGGTGGTCAACGTCACGCCCCAGCCGCTTTAACCCCCGAAAATAGACCCGATACCCATTGTACAGCAAGCTGGGTGGGCCTCATGGCCCGTATAGACGGGTGCGCAAAATCTCAACCCCAGCGCGACTCGATCCCCGGACCGTCTAGCTCGTATCGAGTCGCTATACCCACTACGCTATGCCAGCCCATATAATAGAGAGCATACCTGTACAATATATACCCAAAACGTTAATATTACAAATAAAAGTCTGAGGAACTACGCGACATTTCTTGTCAAGTAAATGAACTAACGCGATTTTCAACCGGTCATGCTTCGCGGCTGTCAAAACAGCTAACATATTCTGAACACGCGGACATCTGACAGCCATTAAAATATGCTGTTGGGTTAAGTAAGTGCGCGCGCTGATTACCTATCTTGGCACCTCCAAAGGCGTCCTTAAATATGGCGGGGTGGTGATGCTTAATTGCATTCATGCGTCGATTGATGACTCCTTCTCCTCGCTTCCGGCGCGGCTGTTCTACCGGAAGTACCCTCCGGCGTTTCTTAGGCAACTTAGACCGAGCCTGTAAGAAAACAAAATATGTGATAACTGATAGAAGGGGTTCCGAATTGCAATTAGGCCTATATCATTGATACTACTAACGCTACTGCTCCTAAAAATGGAGAAAGCCTTTTTAAATTCAGTTGGGGATAGTTTCCATTGTGTTTTTGTCCTTCATCCTCCTTCGTTCTCTATCCTTTTCGTACCTACATCTGCGTAGTGTTGGTAGTTTTTATTGTATATTACGGCATGTGTTATTTTTAGTCTGTTATATCTTGTTTTCTTTCATTGTTTGCCTTTGTCATACTGCGGTCGACAAATGAAATAACTCAATCGAATTATTATTATTATTATTATTATTATTATTATTATTATTATTATTATATTTACTATTGTTACTAGTACCACCACCACCACCACCACCACCACCACGTAACTATTATAAGTTCTTTCTTTTGCCCTTTTGACTAGATACAGTCATCCTCCGAACTACGTGCTTCCTAACTTACGTCGTTTGCCCCCACCACCCCACCCCACCTACGTAATGTATTAAGCCAAGAGCTCGAATTCGTACGTGCGATGCTGAAGGTGTCTCGGAGTTGCCGAACTGTCATTATCAGGAGCTCTCGCTCTACGATAATGTTGAAATTCGGAAGCAAAACAGGCTTGAAGAAGCTGCGGAATCTGAGTCTGCGCTTAAGGAGAGGGACCGTGACGGTTTGGAAGTCCGCTGAAGGGACTGGACTGAGTGAAGGTTGCATGAAGGTGTCTGAGGTCAGAGTTTGGAACGATCAGTGAGGAGCAGCAACTAGGCAAGGAATTATGAGGAAGCTTGCTTGCTTGCTTGCTATGAGGAGATTCTGAAGGAGAAAAGTCTATGTTTCGCCAGACTTCAGGGCACGATTTCTTCAAGTCATCTTCAGGGACCCGTGTATTGCCACCTGTATTGTTGGACATTGGACTTGATTTTCCAGGTGACCCGCCTAGAGTTCTACAGGAAAGTACTTCCTCCTTAATTTGTCATTGTTTGTCTGATTTCATACCTTTGTGAACTTTTCTTAAGTAAAGAGTCCTCCTTTCTTGGTCAAAACAGATTGCCTGGAACAACATGCTTCATTTAAATATTGTGTTTGTGCGAAAACCTGTCTCCACTTACGTCGTTTCGACTAACGTCGCCTGTCTCGAAAACGCATACTACCTTACTTCGGAGGGATGACTCTATTTGCGAAGGAACAGAGAAATACCATGCTGTGAATCAGGCCCTGTGCAGTGCCGCACGTCAGGGAAGCTAACCACATGGGGAGTATAAAATGTGTATACATGGGACAGGGAGTCCAATAAAGTGGAGAATATCCAGTGGGAAATTGATTCTGCGAGCCAGCGTGTGAATTTTACTCGGCCTTATGAAATGGCTGGCCATGTGGATGGAAACAGTCTTAACTGTTAATGAAGGAAACGCACGCAAGATGAATAGAATGAGGTAGAAAGGAACTCCAGCAAGAGGGAAGTTGCTCGTTACCTAGACAACAGAAAAATCTGTGCAGCAATACGTATATCTGTGCAGACAGACAAAGACCGCGACACGAATAACTGCGAGAGAGGGCAAGTCTAAGGCTCTTCATGTACTAGCTCTTTTCATGTACTGCAAAGATAGAGGTGGCAGGTTCTTCCGAAACGTTGGTAACTATCCACAAAACTAAACGGCATTACATTTCAAAGACAGTAAACTTTACTGTCACCATGCCACAGTTTCAGTTCTCACATTTAAATGTGGTTGGTTATATTCTGCAGATTATATAAGCAGAAACTCCAGCAATTTTTATGATAATTTGATATTTTTAAAATATCGATATTTGGTTGCATCCTGAAGTGGCTAGAGATCTTAAACTGTGTAGATTGTCCCTTACATATCAAATTATGAACAGCTTGACTGTCAAGGTTCTGAAATTTGAACCTACAAAGTTCTTCTTGTGGAAGTATAAACAAATGGAAATGTATGCAGAGAAGTCTACCGCTTGGCCTTATGATAATGAGTGTATACTGTATGCTAGCCTCTTCATAGTCTCTCAAGAATTACAGCAAGTTCTGGCCACGCTTACGGATGAATCTCACGTAATCTCTACCACTCGCACCCACAAAATGCACAAATCCCGAAGACCCCGTGGTTAGGCGTCTTACTAAGCCCTGTGTGAACTATGCAAACTGTATTAAACCACAGAACATTATTAAGCGCCTGCAAATACGAAGAAGATTCTCAGTCCTGTTAAATTTTAGTGGCTCTCATCCAAGTTGCATCATGCTCAGCTAAGATAATTGCTGCAGTCTTCTAGCTCGAAAACTTGTAACTTGCATTCCCACGAGAGGAGCCATTTCTGATGATGGTATAATACAGAGCCATCTGTGATAGACTCACTGAACCAATAACATGACTCTGAATTGTGAAGACATGCAATAAAGTGGACATACAGAAAAGTGAAATGTGCTGTGAAATTATAATTACAATGCCTTGTGTTCACCGTCGGGGTTATGGCGTTCGACAACAAAGCGCTGAGGACCCATGACAACGGAAATAAGTACGAGGAAATAGAAGTATGGAATTGGAGATTCTGAATTTCTGCTATTCTTTTTCACCATTTAACTGCGTCTTTCTTCAAGTTTCCGGAGTTGTTATGAGACTGTTGTGCACACAATGTCATCTGTGTTATAACACAGTGTGGAATCAAGTTTGTTCCGACGTTTCGGAGAAATATGCTGCCTTCATCTGTAGGGTAATTGAATTTTGTTGAGATGGATCTAAAATTATCAGCAATCCTGAATATGGAGGCAGAAACTTTCTCCGAAACGCCGAGAAAAATACATGGTATAATAAGCGAGATGACACTATTTTAACCAGCATTTTCTTTATGAAATCTGTGTTAGCAAATCTTTGTCTTATAAGTCTTATTCTGAAGCTATGTGTATTTTGCAAGGTAGAGCTGCCTCATTGCAAGGCACGAAGGCAAATGGGGGAGTGAGAATACAGCTTTACTCTTTCTTAACCTATGCGCCAAATGCAGATGAATGGTTGCCTTCATGTTCCCGCCGCTTTACGACGGCGGAGAGGGCGTTCAATAATCTGTGAATTCCAGAGCTGTTGTGGACATATCTGGTGTATATATCCGCATATTCCCTCTCCATAATTTTCCCCGGTTTTCCTTTTATATACGCGTGTCTTCCGCTGTTCTGAACCTGTCGTTCTTCTTATTTGTATTCTTCTAATGGTCCAGTACATCCAAGTAATGGAATGGTAAACCTCAAATGTGTTTATATGTGTACTATTAATATACATTTTTATAAGGATTATATGGGAGTGGTTGCGGCATGCAGCTTTGACCGGTTACAATCAGTTAAAAATTCGACCAGAGGCGAGTAAACGGAAATTTCTGGGTATACATCATATGAAATCTGCTGGCCAGACAAGTTTCATGAATAATTGAAACTAGAGAATTTGTTAAGCGCAATGTTATGTGCATAATATAACAAGCCTTAATATATCGAGGGACCCTGTTGCCTACAAACAGGGTGTGAGGTTATAAGTTGGATTTATCTGGCACAGAATTGGGTTCAGCGCCGAGATCTTCTGGACAAGAAAACAAGCTTTTGATTTCCACAAATTTCGGGGTATTTATTTATCTCGGATTTAGTTGTTTATTATTGGGCAATAGCTATGGAATGAACGACGTCGAATCGGGCTTCGATTCCCAGCAGAGACCTAAATTCTCTCTTCTCCGTCGCATCTACACCGGCTATGGGCCATACATATCCCTTATTCAACAAATATCGGGGGGGTTCTTACCCCGGGGTTAAAGTAACCGGGCCGTGAAGTTGACCGCTGTCCTCAATTTACTACCAAGTTTATGAATCGGAGGAGAGATAACTGGATTCGCCAGTATGTCTTCATGGCCTTGTACTTCATTAAACACGAGAGAAACTTTAGCTTATGCCACGTTTTCATCAAATGATTCTCAAAGTTATTTCCAAGAATTTACAGGGAAGATGTTTCAGAGCTTTCGGCACAGACTTCTGTGGCTTTAATGACATCATTTCGTGTCATTGATGAGTGTTGCCTGAAAGAAGAAATAGTAATTTTAGAAGCGCTCCTTTTTATTTCCTGTCTGCTTTCTTTCATACTGTTCATGGCAAGAAAAACCGCTTACGTAATTTAAAAATGAATAAGAAATTTCGAAGAAAGGATGTTTGTGAAATAAATATTACAGTTCTTGTAGTACATATTTCCTTTTTAAAGGTGAGAGATTCGTCATTTTACATTACATGTGGCTGTCACTTTGAAAATTATACTCTTCTTACACGTTTAAAAAATTTCATATATGTCAGCCAGCAGTAAACATTATTTATATGGCGTTTCCTTTGCATTTTAGTGTATTGTGGTTATTACATATACACCACCAAATTTAACACAAAACACTCTGCCTTCGCTCACATAGAGTGAGAATATATGTGCTTGTTCTTACGAAGGTAAGATGGGAGGCCGTGTGTTGCATTTAGCAGATTCAGAAGAGGGACCAGTTATGCAGTTTTGTGAACACGGCAGTGCACCTTGCGGTTCCAGGAAGAACGAAGCATTTGTTGACCGGATGGTCGACTATCAGCTGAAGACGGATTTTATTCTACCGAAGTTAGGTTGTGGCATTATTATTTGTCCAGCAAATTTCAGGTCAAGGCCATGAGCCGTGCAGTGTTGCCCGCATAAAAATCCGAAAGTTGAATTCAGTCCGGAATCTAATTATTAATATTGCTATTGTTATGTGGTTTTACTTTATATGCACAGCGCAAACTGACGTGATTTTAATTGCAAAAAACAAATAATTAGAATAAGATATAAATGTAAATGTTAAGGGTTTAGGGTATGTACATGGACTGTGTATTTCGTATCTGCACTTACTGTACCTAAACCCTGGAATGAGGAATTTGAGCCATGCCTACTGCAGATTCCGTTTCTTCTATATTAATATCATTAATACACGTCAACTTCCAGAATTTAGAACAGTTTATCGAAAATAATTATGAATGTATACTTGTATAATTTTTGTCAGGTGTTTAGTTAGTGCCAACAATAAATATAGTTAACACAGGTTTTAATAGATATAATTTTAACACAAATTTTGCAAAGATTTTAACACTCCAAACAGCCCTATTAATTCAAGAATAAAAATAATTATCCAGCCCTTCACAAGAAAGATGCATATTTCAAAATGTGATTTATAACCTCATAAAAACCATACATCTTATTTTAAGCACGTGGGCCTTTATTTAACTTCTGTTGAACGCTGGCCAACAAATGAGCTGAGACACAGCTGTCTGTGAGCATTGTGCCTCCCGGATACTTCCAGTTTGGCCCAGTGGATTTGAAGCATGTTGTGGATAAAATAATAAAACAAATAGTTTATTCTAAATACATCTTTCTTGCAAGTATTCTGGTTTCCTATAACTAAAATAGAGAGAGAATTTCAGAGAACACTTGCTCTCTGCCTACGTTATCTAACCTGACTCTCCCTCATATCTCTGTAGTACGCTGGATCATAAAATCGCAACAAATATGCGACTAAGCAAGGCATATCAACAGTCCTCTGCCGCTGATGACTTATTTACGTTCCTTACCTGAGTATGAGAGTAAAACATGGAGAAGTTGGACACTATGACAGGAACAGGAAGTGCGATGGTTAGTACCCCAGCCAGGGCACAGAGGGCACCCACGAACATGCCGAGGTATGTTTTGGGTACCATGTCTCCGTAGCCCACCGTGGTCATAGTCACAATGGCCCACCAGAGGCCTTCAGGGATGCTCTTGAAGTCGTTGTGCGGGTTTGGCTGCCAGTAAGTGGGAAATGTTCGTTCATCACTGTGGAACACTTTGTCACGTCACAACTACACTGCTCAATTTGTTAAGCACGTCAGTTTGTGGAATTACTTAAGCTAAATTTGATAGGATAGACGATAGCAAATGAAATATGTGGTACTTGGGAATCCTTGACATAAAGCAGCAAGCAGAAAGCTGATATTTTGCATTATTTTTCTCCTATAATGACGTGTTTTGGAAGTATATACCTCAACTGTTATAACGTAAAGGAGCAGGCGAGGGAAGGGGAAGAAAATGGCGACAAGATACACAAATATTACAGGTGGGGAAGGAATAGGGAGGAAACGTGGAAAGGGTACAAGTACGAGACGTTATAAACAAATAAAGACTTTTCATTCAAATTTTAGTGGACTTTACAATAGTTATAGTTAAGGTAAAACGTAAAGGCTGGGGGGAGCGGAACTACAGCTCTGTTCTTTCTTTAACCTCAGTGCTAGATGGGGGTGGGTGGACAACGCCACACCCCGACCCTTTTACCCCCGGGAGGAACCTGCTGCCCATTGTACAAGAGGCTGGCTGGGCCCGAGGACCGTTCTGGGCGAGTATCGAAAATCTCCTTCCCACCGCTATTCGATCTCCAGCGCGTCCAGCCCGTAGCGAGTCGCTATACCGGCTACGCTATCCCGGCCCACACAGTGGTCACTTATATGCTTACTTAGTCTGTAGGCCTGTAATGTGCCAGTTCTCTTTGTGACTTAGGGCACTCCGTCTGGTGTGGAAGCTGTGAATTGCTGCTTATGTGCGGGGACAGTGATTGTAGGACAGTTAGTAAGAAGCCAGTGTTGTACTATCTTGTACAAAATTCACCGCTGCTGCACTCACAGTCACTGATTCTTCCGAAAACAACTAATAGGGTAATTTCAAACATTTTTAAATGACTAGATAAACTCACAATTTGGAGTAACATCGTAAAATAAGTGACGAATTACAGTATCCTCCTTTGCTTGACGTAGATCCAAAATGCCAGCGGTCTTGTATCTGTGTATATGTCTCCGTTTGCAGGTGGTTTCCTATAATTATTGCCAGGAGCTTTTTCACTGAGTGACCCTCATACAAGTCGCTTGAAGAGTCTGGACCAGCTGTTCATCTGGTCGGATTGCAAGCAACAATGCCTTTACCTTTATTTCACCGTGACGTTCCTTGTTGTTTTGGATTACTACACAGTGAACTAGGGAAAGCCTAAAAGTACCAGGTAATTTGCAACAAGTATCCTACGGCTTGCTCACTTTACAATAACCGCAGCAGCATCAAATTAAATTAAGACCTATACTCAGCGTAGCAAGATCTCTGTGTGGAATGAATCTCGTTAGACACGCCCTGCAGAGATTGTAGTAAATGGAACATTACCTGACATGACAAAGAAACCGAGAGACATATGTCTGCCTGCGGATAATGCGCCTAATGAATCCAGAACTAGGAAAGTGCTGTATCTTTACAGGCAAACTGTACTTGAGTTGCAATGTACACAATATTCTACGTGATCAATATACGGAATAATTCAGGAAGGCTCTATTAAACTTCATCGGTAAATGACTCATCTCGTGAACATAATAGTGTTATGTGATTCAAATTTTGAAAGTTAACGGATCCGTGACAATTTTAAGGTAAGACAGAGATGTATGGGGAATAAGGGTATTAATGCAAACGTTCAGTGTAACTTATATTTAGTAGTGAAATAATTGGTATTTTTTAAGGAAATACTCGTACGTTACAGAACGTGTTCAAAGTGTCCGGTATAGACGTGAATGCAGGTTTGAGCACGGTATATTATCGAAGTGATTAAATCTTCAGGGGTGTCGTTTTCCAAATGTGTTCTGCAGTGTCCAAAGTTTTGTTTAAGTGCGTAAGGAAACGTATTCACCTCTCGCGATCGCCCCGCCAGAACCGAGAACTGCATGTAGATAAGTCTTCTGCGACTAGGTACACGAGTATCGCTGTCTTCTGATCCAGTCTAGTGGGTTTTGCAGCCACAACCATTTGTGTACCATCTCAACGGACGTTTATACAATTTGTTTGTTGTTAGTGATATCCCGAATTTTTAATGGCTGATTGTATCTCGTGTCCGACGCTTCGCATGAAATCGGCTTCCCCATCGAAATTCTCTGTACGTTTCTTACTTCAACTCTTAGTAGTCACGTGATCAACCTACTGTAAGCTCCTATATTTTTGTGTCTTAAAACGACTGTCTGACCTTTATAAATGACATGTTCCCGGTTAGGAAGTAACCTAACTGCTGTCTTAACTTGACATGTTTCATAAGTGGTTTACTTTAAAAGACCTGCAGTATATGATTTCACTGGACACAAAGTACAGCGTTCTAAAGAAGAGCCCAAACTGCGTCCATTGTAACAGTTCTTGTAAGAAATGAATAGACACACGGATACAAGAAGCTTACATTTCTTAACCAAGAACTTTGTGCCTTCGAAACCCTAAAGATACAGTGCGTACTTCGTAGCTGTCGACCATCTTGAATGTCTTCCAAAAATAAAGGAAAAGGTACTCTTAGTACTACAGTACCAAGTCATAAGGCGTATATCACCACAGATTTTGAATCTCGGAAAGTTTAAGGGTCCAGCCTCTGAGGAAACAGAGTGAGGTACAAAGGGTGAATCCCAGAGGCGGTACGAACAGAGCTGGAATGAGAAGTATGCCTGCATTTACCGCTATTTGAACCCTGTTATACATCAGTCCGTAGCCAGTGTGTAAACCTGAAATGTAAATATAATGAAGTACGTTGTAGTTTCTTAACCTACTGCCTTTCTTTGACGGGTAAGGTACATCGGGTCATTCGGGTGTAAATGGTTGCTTTAATGGGGTAAAACATCGGTGAATGGAAGTTAAATTTTGTGTGAGGACGAAAATTGTGTCGCATCGATAGGGAAGTGTCGTTATCATTTAAAGTGTAACACGCCCTTGATTGCATACCATGTCATAAAGACGTTTGGAACAAATGGTAGTGTGCCTCCACACATGCTTAATCCTGCATCGCGCCTCGGCCGCTTTACTCCTTTAGAGAATGCGCCCGGTAGACATTTTGTAGGACAAGTCCCAAAACTGGTTAGACACTGTGGAGAAGAGGAGCAGTTCTGCTTCTGCTACAAATCGAACTCCGATCCCTTGGTTTTACAGCTCTTAGTCTGGTCACTCTACCGACTGAATAATTTAAAATCAATTAAAATTATTTTGTATATAAATTTTGACTAAATTGTAGCCTATACCTATGGCTTAAGAATCAATGCAATGAAATCAAAAGTTGCCAGAGTTGTTGCCCATCTGCAAGGCCCTTATTTACTTGCGGCAACCAGCTACATTGCGGGTCGCTGAGCAGTTGATGGCTTATCAGAAGTGGGCAGAATCCCAAGTAAGGAATGTCCTAAGTTTCCTGTTTCCTCTTCCAGGCTTCAACTCCAAATTGAGCCAGAGAATCCGCCCTTTAAATGTCTCACAAGCCATCAAACCGATTGCCTCCTACCACCACTCACCATGAAATATGTACTGTACCTGTCCTTAATGGGGTTGATAAATGGTAAGGAACGCTGTTACGGGTGGACACCCTTTCAGTCACTTTTAATATCATGGGTGAAACTAACACAATCAGAGTCAACGGCTTCTCACCGCGGAGTTACAGGTATTTCACATGTTACTTGCGTTAGAAAAGTCGAAATGTTACAATATTTTATCTGAGTACTTCTGTTTTCTCCTATCAATTTCATTCCGATTCTCCTTACACATACATTAGTTGTCTATAGGATGGACATATGTGGTGCAGGAAAAGAATGGAGAAGATCAGTTGGACCGATCGTGTGAGAAATGAAGTATTACAAAGAGTCAAGGAGGAGAGGAATAGCCTACATACAATAAAAAGGAGGCAGGCTAACTGGATTGGTCACATCTTGCGTAGGAACTACCTGCTAAAACACGTTATTGAAGGAAAGATAGAGGGAAAGATAGAAGTGACGGGAAGACGAGGAAGAAGACCTACGCACCTACAGGATGACCTTAAGGAAAATAGAGGATACTGGAAATTGGTAGAAGAAGCACTAAATCGCGGTCTCCGGAGAATTTACTTTGGAAGAGGCTACGGACCTTTCCTAAGGCAGACTGCGTGATGTTGGTGGGGATGGACACTCGGCCCACTGTAGGGAAAAAGCATAATGAATATTGGTAATATTTTCAGTCGAAACGACATCTTCATACAAGGCCAGTCAACCTTTGCAGATGAAGTCACCACGTTGCCTCGAAACGTCCGTATCCGATTATGCAGTGAAAAGGCAATTGTCAGCTACACCGCTAAGAAAACCTCAAAAATCGCAGAGTGCTGCCAAATTAAACTTCCACCATTACTCTACGCAAGCATACCGACATCACAAGAGAACTGTTCTACAAAGAATTGAGACTGTCATTCTGTGAAGACCCTGTATATTGCCTTTAAAAGACAAACCCACTCGTGTCTCGTCTTTGAAGTTGCGCCTTTGAATCAGGAAACGTATGTACCTAACGGGGATTCTAGACGCACGACACGATCTGGCGGTGTATCTCAGGTAGGCGATTCGAATGTGGGGTCTGTAGCAGTCATTTGTTTTATCCAGACACTGTGCTGTGTGTTTTATTGCCTCGCGGCTGACCCGAACACGTTCTACATTATTAAGCAAAGGGAGGGGTCAGATTTCAAAGTGGAAGGAAGTTTGGTCTGTTATAAATATTGTAAAGTAGGTCACAGTAATCCTGTTGGCGCTTTGCTGTACTCAGTTTCCTGCTTCACCCGGCCACCTTACCTCATTGCACGTGTGCTGTGAAATTCCTTGCATTTCAAACGCTCGTCAGGATGGCCTTCCAACTACATTCGAGTATCGTATCTTTTGAAGTAAGTTACACGTACATAGAACAGTAGCAACGAAAGTGGTTCAGTTTAATAATCTGGTTTAAACAGGTAGAGAGGCTTTATGAATTTATATACTAGACACATCGGAAAGCTGCAAAAACGTTTGCAGTTTCCGTTTCTTACGTAACAGAAAAAAGAGTAATAGATATTAAGAGAAAGGAAGAAAGTTGACATGGTAAATAAACGGTAGGAGGACGACAAAACAAGCAATAGTGAAAAAATATAACTAAAATAATGAAAGATAAAAGACAAAGACAAATAGGAGACAAAGACGCGCGTAGAAGCTTCTTCGCTACGGGTTGGACGATCCGGGATTCGAATCCAGATGATGGCGAGATTTTCCGCATCCGTCCAGACCGCCCTGGGGCCTATACAACTTCCTGTAAAATGGATATCGGACCTTTTTTCCGGGGGCAAAGCGACCAGAGCGTGGCGTTGGCCACCCACCAAAATCTAACGTTAAGGTTAAAGAAAGGGTAGAGCTATACTCCTACTCCCCTTCTAGGCCTTCAGGGCCTCTTCTAGGATGAAGTTTCTTTATTTTTAGAAGCTTCTTCCCTGAAGATGTAGGCATCAGGCCTCTCCCCCCATCCTTGCCACGAAAATTTGCTAATCAACACAATGCATGATTTCACAGCCCGGAACATTATCATCCGATACGACACTCATTGATTCTTGTCCGAAATAATAAACAGTCTTCTGAAATGGAATACATACCTGCAGTCGCTCCGCATAGTAAACCAGGCTGGCAAACACTACGATACCGAGGACTAGGAAGAAGACGAGGAGTGTCAGTTCTTTAGCTGATGCTTTGAACGTGTGGATGAGGATTTTGAGGCCCGGCGAATGGCGGGTCAGTTTGAACAGCCTCAGAATGCGGATGATGGAAAAAAACTCGAGGATGTCGGCCTTATCTATGCGGTGTGCCACGCTGCTTTGCAACAGGATGTCGGTGTAGAAACTCAGAGTCGCCACGAAGTCAATCACGTTCACCGGAGACTTGATGAACTGCACCAGGTTTGGACTGACCTGAAAGCCGTACCGTCTCTTTAAGTCTCCTAGCAGACTGGCAAATTGGGTTAGAGGTGGTAGCCGAATTTGCTCAGTTCGCTGAACACGTTGGACGTAATGGTGTTATCTGCGGAAAACCGTGAAAATTACATTTTTCCTGCCACCAGTCGAAGTAGGAACAATGTTAGCAGCGGTAAATGTGTCACATTGTATAAAAAATCTGGTCGGACAGGAATCTCATATACGACGGTTAGTCTGAGAAAATGTTATCCCAAATTGTATTTTTGGAAAAATTTGGAAAAGAATGCCATCAATAACGTTCAGTAGCGGATCGCTTGAATCCAGCCCTGGAAACCATTGTTTTACAGTAAAGTTAAATTTACGTATATCATAAAACACAAAAAAGTTTTGGTTTTCTGGTTGAGGATCTTAGTCTGTCGGAGAAAACTGTGGCCTCCATCTGTAGAGTAGAAGAGATTGGGAAGCGCCTACGGCTGTGAAAGTTTTCCTAACCCACAAGACCACAAAACTGTAACTTTCACCGCCTTAAATATCTTTATTTTAACTTGATCAGAATATCAAAATGAACTAATATCATGCGAGATTTGAGGCTGGTAAGGCAGTCATTATTAACTTTAAAGCTTCAGGAATTTGACCTTATATTCTATAGAGTGGTAGACTCACCAGCTTTTCGAAGACGTTGACTGCCTTTACTTCATGATCGATCCAACCCTAAAAATTGAAGCATCAATTTTCTCCGAAATTTTGGAACCTATCTAGCCCAATACATGGGGACAAAACCCACAAAGCTGCATTCTTAACAATCTTAACGTGAGACTAACGCAAATTTGGTAGCAGCATTTCCGGCACATCGGGTGTTAATGGTTATTCTCTACAGCTCAGTAATTTGGCAGTTTCAGTATGTAGGGTTCCGTAGCCTTACATAGGCCTAAATGTGAAGTCATGTTACTTCAAAATCCACTGAATGGTGTAAATGAAGCGGGAACTCACCACAGATCTTACAGCCAACTCGAATGTGAACCAGGCGTTGCAAACCAGCTCGAGGTAGAAAAATGCCTCATGTGGATCAGTTCGCTCCTTGTCTAGCATCCAAGAGTATTGAAGACCCCTGGAATCCTGGCTCACGTTCACCGTTACATTCCGGATCACCGGAACTCGCATGTTTGGGTGAGTCTTGAGGCAGAAAGATAGCACAGACACGCAGATGAAGAAGACGGACACCACAGCCACTACCTGCCGGACGAAGCAACATTTTGCAAGTAGGAGAGACATTATCGGGTCTACCTGCCGGACGAAGCAACATCTTGCAAGGAGGGCAAACACTGTGTGGCGCGTGCCGCATGAAGCAGGATTTTGCGAGGATGGCAGACACTGTGGCTTCTGCCTGCCGGATATACCAACACTTAACAAGAAGGGCAGACTGTTCAGCTTCTACCCTCAAAATTTTGCAGGGAGTGAAAACGTTAGGTTTACCATCTGCAGAGAGAGCGACATTTTGTGAAGAGGGCAGACACTGAGAAGAAATTAGTGTGGATGTGGCTGTGAAGGTGAAGACGAAGAGGAATACGGAGAAATATAAGAAATGTTTAATACGCAAACCCCAAATAAGAGGCAGAGAAAAAGGAACAAAGACGAACCAAAGAAAACTCGTAGTAGAAAGAACGTTAGGGAAGGTAAGGAGGAGAAGGTCGGACAGACAAAGAAGAGTAAAAAATAAAGGACAAAGCGATAAGTATTCTAACTTTACTTGTTCTTAATCATTGTCTCCTCTTGTCACCTTCGCGTCCTTCGTCTTTTCTTGTTTTTCTGTTTTAACCAGCTCCTCATCCATCTTAATTTTTCCTGACTCCCACGGTTGTGGTTGGTGAGCCCGAAAGAGCTGTTTGTCTAGGAAAAAGAGGCCAATGTCGAATATTTCCAAACTAGGTTTTCCTATTTTATTTCCAGCAAGAAGAGTGTATTCAGAAATCAGACTCATCCCTTGAGAGGCGCTGTCGTGAATCAATCATAGCTTGATGTTCTGCTGACGTCACTATCTGTCGGATGGCGTATGCGGGCTTCAGTGTACATAATGCAGACATTGCAGTTAGTTTCAGACTGACGACATACATGCGTACAGGTAAGTGTGGGACCGAGTCGCACATCACAGGATCGGAACCGCTTTTCGGCCGTATTCCCTACCGCGAGGTAGGCTGCACTGTATCACTGACAAGAGGCTGGCATGGGAATATTGAGTTGTCTTGGCTTATTTAACAACGACGTAACAATTGAACATGACTAAGAAGCGGGATTGTGCGAACGTAGTGGTCGAATGGGTTGCATTCGTGCTTTGTATTCGTGAGGTCCTGTGATCAAATCTTGGCCCGGAATCCGATCACATTGACTACGGTTGTTTTCTTCAGTTCTTCCACCTAAACACTAGGATAATACCTAAATTAGACAATACCGGTTACTCCCAAAGCCCAACCAATTCATTATTTACTAATCATCGGAACATTTGATGCTATTAAGTCATTATATAAATAAATAAATAATGAGTAAATAAAATGATAAGGCTGAGAGAACTTAATAACATGCTTCATGATTGTAATATCTGCTTAACATTGCTACGAAGAACAAGTTACGTAGCATGAGGTAGTCTTAGATGGGACAAATAAGGATTACTGTACAATTTTGGTTGGGAAACCTGGAAGAAATAGACTGCCTGGTAAGTGTAGTCACATATGGAAGGGTTGGTTTATTTCAGGTAAATATTTCATGGAGATGCGAAGTGGAGTCAGAATGTCTGGAACAAGTTCCATTGGAGAAGCTGTGAACAAGTTAAGGTATTTAGATTACGGTCTTCTGGGATGTGACGCCGTGTAACTTGGTAGATAGCTACTAACGGTTCGGAGGAATTTGCTGTTTCGTCTTCAGTCAAAGTTTACTTATGTACTTCAAAAAATTGGATGATTCTGTCTTAAATCTGACCGGTACAAATTACAATTTAACTCATCGAAAGCTTCACTTTTGATTCTAAGTACCAGATTACATCAATATATATTCATTTGCTTCAGATTTACACAGTTGGCAGTATTGCTAGACCAGGCCTGCTGGAGCTTTTATGTGGTGCTGGCTGGAAAAATTTTTTCTGCACGCGGCCAACATGAAATTCAACACACAAAATGAAAAATGAGTAAATATACGTATAATTGTATGTACAGTTTCACCTGTGTATTGTTCTGTAAATCGTTTGCAATAAACATGTAGAGATGATGACAGGAAGGATATATAAACGGAATGCAGTTCACAACTTATGCTAGGGTGTCGCTATTTTAAAACATTTTTACAAAATCAGTTAGTAATTTAATGTGTGACTCGATAAACAAGAACTCATAATTTTTCAAAATTACTTCGGCGTTATATCTCGGTGCTGCCAGGCATAGGCGTAACCTGGGGGTGGGGGCAAAGGGGGGCGATGGACCCCCAATATTTTTTCAACCTAAGATTTGTTTTTTTGGTTACTGAATTGAATAATGGCAAATAAAAAAGACAGAAAAATAAAATGAAAAACTTGCGTTTTGTGGGACCAATTTTCCCCTCTGTCAAATCTGATTCCCCTGTAAAATAAAGTTCCTAATAACCATGGTCAATTTTGCCACCCCCCCCCCCCCCCCCCCCCGTCCCCAGTGTTATTAGCCAAGTTCCGCTTATGCTGCCAGAGACTTTTCTCGTTTAAAACGTCTCCCCGGGGAACATACTCTGTCGGGGGCAACATGTTGCCTGCAAGCTGCGGGTTGATAGCCCAGTGCTGAACAGATGTACATGTTGTTTTAGTAATGTGTAACTCTTATGAGTTAATACACCAACCGAATTATGCACTCAGTAAAATACGATTAGAAGCAAATATAAAACTCCTACATATTTCGGCACCGGGGTGCCTTCATCAGGGAGTTATTCAGAACAAAGGAGTACGAGACCAACAGCATCTAAACACGTGTCTCTTCTCAAAACAATTAAAATATTGAAATTCTAAAATATACAATTTTAGTAATCATAAAATTACAATGTTGTAAACTTAAAATTTTTAACGTGAGCCATTCCACATAGAAGTTTGGAGTTGTTTACACTCTGTATGGTGCGTGTGTACAAACATCTGTCTCGATCTATGTGATGCGAGCAGATCTCATCCTGACAGAGCGTGTGAAGTGTGTCGTGGGGTGAATGAATACTCATTCAGCACACGACAGAGTGTAAAGAACTGGAAACTTGTACCTGGAACGGCTCACTTTAAAAATTTTAAATTTACAATATCGTAATTTGATGACTACTAACATTGTATATTTTAGAATTTAATATTTTAATTGTGTTAAGAAGAGATACACAGTATTTAGATGCTATTGGCCTTGTACTTCTTTGTTCTGAATAATTACCGGATGATGGCATCCTGCTGCCGAAACATTTAGGATTTTTATACTTGCTTGTGAATGTACTTGATTAAGTGCACAAGTTGGTTGGTGTATTGGCTATAAGAATGCGCACAGCATGAATAACATGACGTTTCTTTTGGGTCTTGTGCAACAGTATGTATGTAATGACGATAAATAGAAATGAATATCAAACAGAGGGCGAGCTTAGCTTACATAAATTTCAGTTCTCATAACAACAGTGCAGCGCTCGTGACGCAAACAGTTATGGAGCAGCTACTTCCGGGAGTATGGGTCGTCACTTTGGTATTGTTATGCAGTTTCAGGAATAACTTGGCACTGATCCATCGGCCGGTGAATATGTTCTTGGCGTGAATGCCGTCTGGCTTCTGTAAGCGTTACACATAAAAACATAATAGTGGTTTATCGCTAACCTAGACAGTTTGGTGTGAGCTGGGTCGCCCAGTTAATATACTGACCAGCTTATGGACTCTTCGACTGGAAAATCGGAATTTGATTACCAGTGGCAGCGGAGAATTTTTCTTTGCCTAGATGTCAGACACAGTCAGAGCCGCACCAAGCTTTTCCATTCAATGGATACAGCTTCTTTTAAATAGGGATACAGAGGCCGGAGTGTACCGCCACCTACTTCCCTCTGTCTAGTGTCTAAGGTCAAGAAATCCTGGAGCTATGCTTCCACAGTAAAGCCCGGGTTCGGTTGGCTGTAGTGGCAGTGTTTACCTTTTGAAATATATATAATTAGCTGCCAGTGTAATGTATATTTACTCGTACGAAGAGACAACAAATGTGGGAAACTTTAGGCCCACTTCATTTAGGGGCAGTGTTTTCCGTCCGTTTTCTTTGCGATTTTAAGTATCCATTTACTGCACGTAAAAATAAATTCTGGCAAAGTTAATGACTCAGCAGGTTAGAGTAACATATATTGGAGAGTCCACCTTTATGTTAGTTAAATATACGCGTCATGCTGGAAAAAACGTGACCAAATATCTCTTAGCAAAACTCGACTTCTGTGCGTCGAATTTCCGAACGGATACCACCAACACATATTGTTTGTATCCATGTATGCCTGTTTTGTTTAACGTCACTGTTAATTCGTAGTGGCCGCGCGGTCTAAGGCATGGGTTTGCAGCCGCTTGCTTGCTGGAATTGTGGGTTCAAATCCCGCCGGGGGCATGGATGTCTCTCTCTTGTGAGTGTTGTGTGTTGTCAGGTAGAAGACTCTGCGTCGGGCTGATCACCTGTCCAGAGGAGTCCTACCGAGTGTGGCTGTCTGAATCTGATCGTAAAGTCTCTATAATGAGGATGCCCCGGCCCACTAGGGGCTGTTGTGGTAGGAGACGTTAATTACTAAGAATATATATAGCGTCGATGACAAATGAATGAAACATAAGTTTGTAGCAGTGGTATAATTATACTGACAAGGCGGAACCTCAGTTCTCGGAGAAAAGCCTGCCAAAATGCCGCTTTGTCTATTATAAATCCCACATGAATTGACATGGGATCGAGCCCGAGTGTCGGCATTGAGTGGCTGGGAACGAAACTGCATAGGCCATGGCACGAGTCCAGCTCTGGTCGATAAAGAAATATGCGAATTATGTTCCCTTGTAGCTGTATACAAATGACTGGTGTTGTTTCTCTTAGTCGTGTTCGCATTCCTGCATTAAAATAGCTCTGCCGGTCTGTATGCATGTGACAATTAGAAAACCGTTCGGCATGTATTGTTGGAAACTTTATATTCAAGTTTCTCTAAATCACTCTAATTTTTCTTGAAATTAATACTGAAACCAGATAAGCAGTGTACGTATAACGCAATATTGTAGCCCGTTCGTGTAACCATTGTTGCAATGGAAACGCTACAGTGCGTTCTCCAGTGTATTATTAAGTTAAGTGTTTGTGGCGAATTTATGTCGTCGACAACAACAAAACCTACTTAGGTGTTAGTGTAAAGTGTCCGACATTTTGTCCGATTTTAAACAAACTTGGAGTAAAGCAAACTACCTTATGTTCTGTTCAACAAAAGCTGTGTTCACTAATTATTCTTAAAACTACACGTTTCGGTCGTTCGACCGTCAAAAACACTCAGTACCAGGCAAAAGCGTGAAGTTTTTGTGAGATCTCACAAAATAATGTGTTATAAAGCATGAAGTTCCTTGACAGATTTTGATAGAAGTCCGCAGTATAAAATTTCACGAAAATCCGTCCAATGAGAGCCGCCGTGATACACGCGGACCGACAGACGGACATGACGAAGATAATTTGCGCTGTTCACAGTTATGCGAATGCACCTAATAATGAAAACCGTTCCAGACCACTTGCTAAGTGTTTCTGTGTGTATCTCGAATATAACTCGATAAATATTTTCGGACAAAAAATGTATGGTGGAGAAAGTTCTTAAAAAATGAAAATGTACCTTATTTACAGTAGACCTTCTTCGCAAACAATATGCTTGTACAGCTGGGTCAACTCCCTGGAATTTTTACGCTATGCACATGTTGCATAACTTATTATTATTATTTATTTCCGTTTCCCTAGATATTTCTCAAGCTGAGCCCCGTGGTCGCGCGGTCTAAGGCGTCGGTCGGCGGCCGCTCAATTGCTGGGACCGCGGGTTCGAATACCTCTCAGGGCATGGAAGTTCCTCTCGTATGTTTGTCTGTGTTGTGTAGGTAGCGATCTCTGCGACGGACTGATCCCTTGTCCAGAGGCGCCCTACCGATTTTGGTGTGTCTTAATTGTGTGTGATCTAGAAACGTCAAAAATGAGGCGGCCTAGGCAAGACCTGGGCTGTTGTGCCACATAAAAAATTATTTCTTTTTAATGTTTGGAGTCTAATTACTTTCACATTCCACACTCATATGCCTGCCAATGTATTTAGTGAAAAACGTCAAGTTATTGATTTATGTTATTTCATTTTGAGTTTGAATGATCTAGATTATTCTAGATCATTCCTTTTCCTTATCCAGGCTTAGTACCATTTAGAACTTCTTCGGTTTCCAGACTTCTACCGTCATCTCTTATTCAAAACAGAACAAATTTCAGGTAAAAAGATAAGAACGCAATGGGAATAATGTGACGGAAAGAACTGTTGTCAGTAACCAGGAAAACTGTGCCATTTAACTGCCTATATGTTCTCGCCTGGGATCAGATTTCATCAAGAGGCGATAAAAGAAAATAAGCTTACGCAATCAAAATTGAAGCAAAAGGTATATTGACATATATTTTACAGCACTGCAGTGTTGACTTTTGAAACATTCCTTCAGTATATATAACTTCACATGTGCAGCGCTTCGACACTTCTTGAAGTATCTGAGGCAGTGTGCTCAATAGCAGCAACCAAGCCTAGTAGAGTAATATACTAGCATAGAGGTTAATTTCGAAATATCAGTTCAAGATGTTTAGATGATCAAAATTGTGTACTGTGTTCTCTGTGATGAGGAGATCTTAGAAGTTTTGTTTTACAGACTGTTTCACGCCATAAGATTACCTTTTGTTAATGTGTCGAGCACTAGGTTTATGTTCATGTCTTGTGACAGTATTAGTGGACTGTATGTTGGAAGTGGCTTTGAAATTATAGCGTACGGCAAACTGTTCTTATAAGTTTCAGATTTACGCAAGATGGCTGGCTCAATTTAATCGTCTTTTGGTTTATACACAGTGTAGGATAAATTTCTTCCGACATTTTCTCTGCATCCACATGAACCAGTGACCCTGAAGATGGCTGCAGACAGTTTCTCCGAAACGCTGTAAAAACGTCCAACACGGAGTACGAACCCAAAGACCATAATTTGAATTATTAATCTTGGCGCTCGTCTAAATAGAACTACGAAAAACATTTTCAAGGTCATCGATTACCATCCGGTTTCACACTAAATATCTGAAGAAAGCGACTCAAATACGGCCGTTTTGCCAAGTGATCCCTTCTTTCTTGCATATTTTAATACAATAGGCCGAAAATATAAAAAATATTAATTTTTCGACCGTGATGATGGAGGGACCAGGCTCCTCACAAAAGTCGATACTATCTACCAGGCTATACGGCGTCTCATTCGATAAGCTGGTTGTTTTTATCTCTGTTCAAATTCGTGCAGAAACAGATGGTCAAAATAATATTGATATAATTTTCTTCAGAAATTGATGCTTAAAGATAACAAATAATCACATATAACTAACAAGTTTACACGAAGGCGCGCGCGCGCGCGCACACACACACACACACACACACACACACACACAAGCACAGGCTCGCGAGTGTTGAATTACGCGTTGTAAAGCAATTTGCCAGCGACTTACTGCTCAGCCTATCAGGTGAAAGTTCGCCATTACTGTGTTCAGAACAGCCAGTACCTGAACCTTATTTTGAGTCACCTGTCAATTGAATAGCATTTGCTGCTTTTTGCAAAGTAACTGCCACTTTACTGAATTAAATGTAAATTCGTATTTCGTTTGGTAAAACATTTTGATATGTATTGTGTGCGTGGTGGTTAATTAGGCACATGGAGAGCCGTACCTTCATTAAAAGTAAAAGAAATAAATATAGTATGATGGGAGGGACGGAATAAAGGAACGGGAGAAAAGAGAAGGAAACAGAGTAAAAGAGAAATGATGAAGAAAACAGAGAATTAATTAAAAATTAGGACAGGGGAAGAAGCATGGAAAGAAAAGACGGTTGAAGTAATAGTGGAAATATGAAGAAGTAAGAAGTAATGAAAGGAGGTACAAATAAACGGAGAAGAAGGAAAATTTGAAAGAAGGCAGGAGGCGGGAAATAAACAAAAGAGAGTCAATTTGTGGTTTATTTAACTACACTTCCAGCATTGCGTTCATTGATGGGACGATTAGTACGTAATGAATTGGAAAGAATGCGAAGTGAAACGGTCGTCAGGTAGTTGAGGTAATATACCGGAATTTAGCTGTAGACACTGAGGAAGACATGGAAAGCCTTCAGCCAAAATAGCCGCCCCCTCTGCCTAGTTTCGGTCAGGCATCCCTGTAATAAAAGTCTAGAACGTTGTCGTTACAGCAACACACTCGGCAGATGAAAGGAACTAAAGTTAAAGGTAAAGATTAACGTCTCTCTGTGCGTGATTTAGGACCACTTGACGAAGAAACATGTTGGGAGTAGTGGTATAACTGCACGAATAATTAACTTTCGCACTAAAAGGAGTTTAGTGGTTAGTTTCCAGCTCCGACCGCATTTATTCCTGGGAAATAAGTTCAGCGGCCCTTACCGTAGGAGGTTGGCTTTACTACAGAGGCCGGTCCCGACGTTTTAGAGGAGAGAAAAATCTCTTTCCTTTGCCGGGAATTGAAGCCCAGTTCCTCTATCGATCAGCCCATAGCCTAGTCACTATGCCGACTGAGTTATCCCGACTCATGCAAAAATAAAATAAAATAAGGAAAAACAAATAAGGAGTTGAAGGAATAAGGTAGCAAGCAAGACAGAAATTCAGCCCTTGAAAGAACCACGTTCTGTAGAGAAGCGCAGTGATTATGCAGCATCAATTGTCACGGTGAGCCACACCTGAATGCGACTGAACCACTGTCACCGTCGTTTCGCACACGGCCTCGATCCGCTTCCTTCCTCTGTACGTAAGTTCCCCGTACTGAGCAGTCTGCCTCAACACTAACAACATTTTAACGGTTTCTATGTTTATTTTTCCTTCCACTGAAACTCTGTAGCCGCCTTCAATAACACGTATCTCCTACACTCTGCATATGCGAATTTCAACCTAAAGGGGGGATCGCTTGGGGATATATAGTCATGTGTTCCAAATTCAGAGAGATCTCGGAGTCCCCGACCTGTATATTTTTCGTACCTCGTCTGGAAGTTTCTTATCGCTTGATCGTGTGGATAACATATCAGTTTATGTCTACATTTATTTTCAACATTTCGTACCCGACAAACACAGGATGTACAGAGCGGATAAGAAAATTCAAACGATTTTAATATAATATTGTTCAAGACGTAAGACGCATAGGAAAGAAACTAAACGCATTCTTTTAGGTTACATCATCAAGGCGCTGTAACTACACGTAACAGTTTACAGATGTTTTACGACGTGACCCTGACTAGCCCGCCACATCGAATCCGTATGCAATTTCAGTCCATTCATTCGTAAGCTTGGCTAGGGTAAATGTAGCCGCAGCAGCTCTTATCCTCCCAGAAAGTTCGAGCAAAGTGGTTGGCATTTATGAAACGTAAACAACGTTCTTCTTGCAGCCACAGAAGAATAAATCAAATGGTGTGAGGTCAGGAAAAGGTGGTGGCCAAGAGATAGAGCCGCCTCTTCCAGTACTTTTCTTTGGAAGCTTTCGATCCAAGAAAGCCCCGCCTGAACTCCAGTGTGAAACCGTAAAGGCGGAGACACAGTCGTGCTAAAATAGCACGTCCTTATAACTCTCTTCTTCCAGAGTGGCATGACGAATTCCTCGAGTATGTCGACGCGCAGTATATTAATCCCATCTTATTCGGCAAAATAGAACGTTTCGAACACATCGTCATTGAATAGAGCACAAAACGTATATCACTGCAGACTGTTGGTACTGTCCTTTGTAACTTCAGTCACTGCTTGCGAATTGTTGTTGTCCCACATGCAGACGTCATGGCGGTTAACATACATGGACAGACGAAAACTGGCTATGTTACTAAACAGAATTTTGGCTGTAAGAAATTTGTCAGTCGCCTCCAAGCTATGAAAGAACGCCACAGCGAAATGGGTGGCTAACTTCCTTGTCTTGGTCTTGGTTTTTACGTGTTTCAACGGTTACTATTGGTAACTTTTATATCTCAAACAAATTCGCAGAATATTTGCACCGTCGACTGTTGTATTCTTTACTGGGTGGCAGCTGGTCGTGTTGATTGTCTTGGTCTGCAAACAAAAACTGCTCGAACTTATTTACCTTAGCTTTGGTGAATGGTCTCATAACGGATCGTTTTACTTTATAAAGGCACTGAATATCGCTGTACATCTGACGGCACATGTAGGTAAACGTTTGTTGGTGGTTCCCCCACCAAACTGCTTACGAAATTTCTCACTTTTAATCCCAAATTTCTATTCATAATCCTTAACTTCCCACTCTTGAGGCGCCTTTTTTTTTTACAACGGCAGTGTTAGCGCCACTGGTGGCAGGACTTGGAAAGTCATTTAACGCCATTTCAAAACTTGGTCATGTTACCCACGTTAACACGTTTATTGTCATTCCTGTGCCTCTTACTCTTTGAGGAATATTTCACGAAATGATCAACATTTCATGTGTTCGCTCTGTATACATAACATTTTTCTAACCGCCCTGTGAGCTTCCTCTGTCCCACCGCAGAACCAACATAGAAAAGCTATAAAGTTAATCACGAGGAGTTCTTGGCTGGAATTGCGGCAACTGTGCCCAATAAGCCGAAGTCAAAGTTTCGCGGTAAAACTTTCTGGATGCGAGTATTTATTCTAAATATCTTCTAATTTATCTAAACATGCTTCCTCCTTTTTTATTTTACGACATGAATAAACTTTAATCCATTCTTACCGCCCGAGTTGGGCAACTGTTGTGCTTTACATACTGTCAGGCGGGTACGCGGTGGCGCAGTTGGCCGAGGCACGGCGCTGTAAGCCGGAAGCTCGCGGGTACGGTTCGCGATTATGCTATTGGGATTGTTCTTTGACTTAATCCTGGCCCTGGGATCGACTGAGTAGTATTTACTGGGGTAAAGGCGGCCGGTGAGTAGGGCTGAAAACCTTCAACTTTTCAGAAAATCTGGGAGCCTCAACCTCCTGGAACCCTAACAGCCTGTCCAGGCTTTACATTTTTACATACTGTAATGCCGAGCGGGAGATCCCAGAGTTCTTGTTTGGTCATAAATTACTCAGAAATTAATTTTGATTGCTGTGGCATTATTTTTTGAGACGTTTGATGTTTTCGCTGCGGTGCTGATGAAGATAATGGCCGTGTCTACTGGCAAAAGAACAGTCCGCTTTTGTCGTCTTTAAAGAACATGTTTCTTTCTTTACAGATCCCTGTTGTTCACATAGCAGTGTGAGTGTAATTAATTGTATTAACTCGCCATATGAAAGCATTTGTTTTCTTCTTGACATGAGGCAAAATAATGGAATATGGGGAAGTTCAATTCAAAGAACCAGACTGCTGACATTTCTAGCATAGAGTGACAATACGTCAAGTGCTTACAAAACAAAAGAAACAATAAGACAAGTAAGTGGGTTCCCCTTTTTTCCCCCTTTGTTGTTTTAATCCGATATGTGAAAGAAAAATAAGGTTATGGTAGTAATCTATGATGATCCTGGCCCCAGGTACTATTAGGGCATCTGATAGTTGCTGAGCTGCTCAAGAAATTCGTTGTTATTCTCGATATGGGAGGCCGATGAGGAAAGAAACTGAAAGTTCGTGATTGGACCCTGCCCGAAGCCAGGTCAATCCAGTTCTGTTGAAGGCGATCACGCTTGTGAGGTATCGTCACGTACATTTTCATCCCTGAAAATGCGTCTTCACTAAATAATGTTCAACCAAAGTACTAAGTGCAACACTACGACCATGAACACGTACAGGCTGTCATTTGAAGACAAAGTATTGAGGAAAATGTTTGGTGTCACGTAGCTAAAGAAACAACAGGACAGTGAAAACTGCACGCACACAGATCTTAATGGTTTTAGCTCGTCACGAAATGTATCACTGGGATTATAGTCTTGGAACAAAACTGACCTTGGCGCCGGTGGAAGAGTACGGTTCGTCGAAGAGTGACCAGACACGGGGTTTGAGGCGCTGCCATCGCGACAGGGTGCCGGCAATGTAGTCGTCTTCATAACCGAACATCCGAGCAATTTCCTCTTCGCTTGGTTTTTCAGCATCAATGTCCAGCTTGTCCAATATTGCTAGCGTTGCCTGCAAACCAGGAAACTAGGCTAAGGCTACAATTTGTGACTGTTGACTGAGTATCCGACGTTTCGGAGAAACCAGTGTCCCCGTTAAGTAAAAAGTGATTATTGTCAAGTATAGTATTTGTATTGTGGGCCCACTGGAACTTCTAATTGCTGGGCCTGTAGATACTCAAGCCTGTGTATAGGGGTCGTAGGATTATTTGGTCATTCTGTGCTTTAGTTGCTATTAAAGATTCTATGATTGCAGAATATATTTTAGGTATGTGACCTTCCAAGGGTAAAGACACGTTGTTGTCCTCTCTGTTATGACACCGTGTAGTCTGGGAGGCGAATACCAATATTTCGCGAGGATATACTGCCTAAGCCTTCAGGCTAGAAGCTGGAGGGCATGTGTTTCTTCCAAACGTCGGTAACTGCCTGCAAGAGTACATGGTGTCAACATCCAGAAGAAAGTATGAATCTTCACCGTAAAAACCAGAAATCTCATTACGGACGGACACACGCGCGCGCGCGCGCGCGCGCACACACACACACGCGCGCGCGCGTAATATTACCGTGCCACTTAAATATTTGGAAGTAGGAAGTCGAAGAAAGAGTGGACGACATGGTTGCCACATACTTAATTAGACACCACCCCATGAGGACGTTTAGGAGAAAGAGGTGTAATTTAACGCATTTTTAACCCCGGAAGTGGATGGACATGAGAGGTCAGCTTCACTCAAAGGCCGTTTAATCCCCGGCGAAATACATCGGCACCAACTTGGCCACAGAATCCATCTTGACGCGGTGGAAAAAGGGAAAATCCCCGTTCCCGCTGCGTATAGTTGTATATCCCCGATTATCCCTTCTTTCGGTCATGGGTCTAGTCGCTACAATGAATGTGCTACTGTATGTTTATACCGGACACATGTGCAAGTGCCGTGTGTCATTCCAACATGGAAAACAAAATGATAGTCTAAAGTTACAGGACAAAGCAAATAAGACGGACAGCAGATACAATTACTGTAGGCTGCTATTTACAGGACGGTACGCGGTGGCGCAGTTGATTGAGACACTGCGCTACAAGGCGGAAGGTCGCAGGTTCGATTCCCGATGGTGTCATTAGAATTTTTCATTGACCTAATCCTTCCGGCCGCACTGTGGCCCTGGGTTCGACTCAGCCTCTAACAGAAATGAGTACCAGGTATATTTCCTGGGAGTTAAAGGCGGCCGATGCGTAGGGCTGACAACCTTACCACCTTCATATGCCGATTGTCTTGAAATCTGGGAGCCTCAACCTCCTGGAACCGTCAGGGCCTGTCCAGGCCTGTAATGGGATTGCTTTGCCTTTTTTACTATTTGCAGGGATACGGCAGAGAAGGGTAGCTCAGATGGCTCAGCGTTAAGGATCTTGTTCTGCACTCCTGAGGTATTCATTTTGTATGCTGCTTAGGACGCCCAGTCTCTACCTATGAGTCTCTTTTTCTCAGACGTTCTAGCAATAAGCCAGAAATAAAATTTGAATTAGGTAATTACAGTTTACCCAGCCTCCTGTACAATGGGTATTGGTGCTGTTTCCCCGGGAGTTAGGCGGCCGGGGTGTGGTGTTAACCACCCACCCTATCTATTACTGTCCCTCTGTGCCTTCACGGCATGTTATAGGGCGAACTTTGCGTTTACTTCATGATTATTGCAACTCATGGCTAGTTCCTTATTCTAGCGTCTCCATTTAACCACAGATAGGTTCACATGTGTTGTACAACGAGGGTCGTTATATCTAAACCGTAATAAATTTCAATTTCTGGAAAGAGAGATACGTTTGTACCACCCTGGGGGAATAATAAAGAGTCATAAGAGAAGCCGTTACCTGGAGGAGTTGACTTCGAAAAAGATGGCACATACTGCAGTATACGAGTACCTTACATGTAGTGTTATAGTTTTGACTACTTGCTAACAAACATACTGACAGAACCGCAAGTTTTGGCTTTTTATGTATGAAGAAGATATGCCTGTATTCGCGAAGAAAACTTTGCACAATGTGCAGGATGTAAGTATATTCCCAACCAATTTTTACTAAATTTAGATCGTCTACAGATTTATATTAAATATACTTAAAGCCATCAATTTATTTCGATATACGCAAAACGAAAAAAAAAACTGGGTACAAATTGTCCACATGATTCCACGCAAAAGACGGTCGATAAGGCGCAAAAACTGTTCTGATTCGTTTAGTGTCGGAGACACGTCACCACTAAGTGGGGTAACACACTTCTCATAAGTGTTATCACGGCGATAGGGGGTGTTGTTGTGTCTACTGAAGACACACAGTGAAGAGTAAGGCCCAGTTGTGTTGCGTGATCCTGGCCTGTGTGTTCCAGACACTAATATCTTTCTAAGACCGGAGCGTTGTCTCTGTGGGAGATAAAGTGTAACATTTACGGCACTTAACGAATGCAGGTAGCACACGGCTGTAACATGCCACTAATCGTGATTTGAGGTTTCCGCCGCAGTGTAAATGAGATCTTCGCTCTTCTGGGATGTTACGCAGCGTAGATTGGTAGTTAGTTGCCAAAATTTCGGGACAACCTATTGGTCCCCTCGTCAAGGTTGAAGCAGTCAATTGATCCTTGAAGATGGGAATGATGTTCCGAAACGTCGGTAACTACCAATCTACGCTGCGTAACATCATTCAACGTTCCCTCTAATTTTTTTTACAGCTGCGCGGACCTGCTACTGCTCTGAGCAGAAAATTTTTACACGCCCTGACGACTGCGCGGCACTTTAAAAGTTTTTTGTAATATTTATGATAAGAATATTTACAACGAAAATTGAAAAATTCTAGCTGCGCGGCAACAATTAGGTGTGCGCGGGAGCATTTCAGTTACTGCGCTGCCGCGCACCCGCGCAGCTTAGAGGGAACAATGGTCGTAACCTTGTTGCAAGGAAAACATTATTGTTTACATGTCCTGCGCAATTCATCAGCAGCTATCATGTCTTTCGACATTGCGTAAGTTATGTATCTGATACAGCACCGTTGAACAAATAAAGAGAAATATACTAAGTGTTACTAAATACAGAGTTCGGGGTTTGTACAAGTATCGAGACGAAATTTTAAATATCCTTTTAATTCATTATTTTTAATCAGGTTATTTCGTGATAATCCTTCAGCCACTTAAGTTGTATAGCATTCAATCAGACGGGAAGGAGACTATAAATGGGGTAGGGAGAGATTTTAAAGGCGCTACAGAGAGGCTTCTGTCAGGAGAGCGGGCATTCGTCTGAGATTTGAACAGGAATTTCCAGAATAGAATTCAAATTCTACACAATCCGAGACATGTAATTTTACAGGCCTATTGTTTCAAGTACTCAGTGCAGTCTAGATTACAGCCAGTCTTTATGAGTGGCGCAGTTGGTTGAGGCACTGCACTACAAACCGGAAGGTCGCGGGTTCGATTACCGTTGGTGTCATTGCAGTTTTTGATTAACAAAATCCTTTCGTTCGCAGTATGGCCCTGCGGTCGACCCAGCTTCTAACAGAAAAGAGTACCAGGAACATTTTCTGAGAGTAAAGGCGGCCGTTGCTTAGGGCTGACAACCTTACCACCTTCATGTACCGACTCTGTAAGAATCTGGGAACCTCGAACTCCTGGAACCTTAAGGGCTAATCCAAGCCTGTAGTGGGATTGCTTTACCTTTATCTCTACCTTTATGAGTGGCGGCTTATGAGGAACCCAAGTCCCACTTGGCCCCAAGTCCCACTTTACATGGACGTACCGTGTGTCCTGGTACTAGCAGTTAACCGGACGATATTAACAGTCGTTTTAGGTAAAACTTACAAAAGATGCGGAGGATACAGGAAGGAAGTCAGTGTTGGAAGTTTACATGGTGAAGAGTTTCATAAGTTATGTTCTATATCCAATATTATTAACGTCATAAAATCACACAGATGGGATGGGCGGGACAGGTAGCATGAACGGGAAATGAGAAACGCATGTACTACTTGATTGCGGCTACTTGGAGGAGGAAGGGTGCTATTAAAATCAGACTTTCCCAAGTTTCCTGTTACTTTGTCTTTCGTGTGCCCAAATAAACAATGAGGACTCCACTGAGTAGACTGCCCCTTTTTTAGAAAAACCCTGTGTTGTACTTTTCAGTCAGAGAAGGGAACTTTTACTTTTTAAAAAGAAGAGGCATAACAAGCATGTATTTGTTTTTTACTGGATGCATACTGTCCTATCTGTGCGGTAGACACTGAGTGTTTGTGTATAATGCAAGTTAAATGTTACACTAAAAACGGTCAAATAGCGTATATAACGCATGGATGAATGAGTACGGAACATCGGACGAATAATAACGCACAGATAGGGAACAACAAAAGTACTTCCAAAAAAATCAGTCCAGGTGCCACAGGGTCGACATAAAAATAATAAAATAAAGTATATACTGATTTGTTTATTTTAGCATTTCTGCTGTTTATATCTGCAATGTATGAAGGTAAGAATAATGCAGATTGTGAAATCGTATGGATTTTGAAATACTCACTCCCACTTTTATGAAACAGAGACGTGTATAGACTTTGTGCTGCCGTTTGTAGAAGACGACTCGTAGAAATTCAAGAATATAGAATATTCCCACGTTCGGGTGGCTGACGCGAGAATTTGGGAGCGACTGCATTGAATGTAGCGTAATCGTAATGGTGGTTAGCACAGCCGTCATCCTGAAGGACTGCCGGTCACTGAATCTGATAATGCCAATAGTAGCTGTACTGTAAAAATTCATTTCCTCTAAAAAGAACTTTCTAGGACTCAGTATGAGGGTGACGATAAAGACGATTTTGCCAATATGATATTTTACAATCAATTCATTCTTTCGGAATTCTGTTATAGATTTTTTCCCTCACATTCTCCAACTACTAATTGCAAGATTTAGTATTAATGCAAAAGATGTTGAGATGTTAGTTTCAGCATGCTCGGTGTTCTAATGGCGCTGAATACAAACCCCTGGCCAACTGGTCTCTCTTGAGAGGCCGAGAGTCACTCCACTGACCAAGAAGTTTTCCACTCATATAAAACCCGCAGATTCATTATAGCGCCCAACCCGATGATTTAAGTCCACCGTCTCACAACTTATTTTAGAAATCACTCTGTATTTTAGAGACCGGGATGACTCGATACTAACACCGATTTTTATGTTGGTTCCACTTCCTCCCGTGGCTTATCCTCAAGATGTAAAGTTTGAAATTCGGAGTTTATTACAAACGAGAAAAATAATATATATTTTAAGAAAAGTAATATATAATTAGATTTAAAAAATTAAAAGAAACTTTTAATAAAGACCACTACGAATAAAGCTTACGAATTTTTAAATATATGTCAAGTTTTGTAGTTTAGTAGTGCTTAATCTGTCCAACAGGGGATGAGCAGGTACAAACAAGTGAATGCTCGAATCCGCACAGCGGTTGCAGTACTTGTTACTTGTTAGAGTTCGGCCAGTCTTCGTGCGGAGGTTCGTGTGTGTGGTCGAGTGCAGTGGAGAACAACAGTGTAGGTGGCCGTCAAATGCCATCGTACGGAAGTGCATTTTCTTGAATTTGTTACATGTGAAGGAATATTTCCAACGTTAATGTGGTCGGTTAATTATTTCATCAATAACCGCGATGATAAATAATTTAAATACTTTAATCATAGGAACAAAAATTTTTACATTTTTGTGCGAGCACAGTTATGAAGTTATTAGGAAGGAGAGATGCAGTGACCATTTTAATAAGTACAAAATCATTTTCGCAAAATTCAATCTCGAAATTAATTACAAACTTGTGTATGCTTCATGAATTCTATCTAACGTGTCGACTGAACGTAATCTCTCCCGACAGGAAGAAAACTGCTGTAAAAATAACGAATCCGCGATAAAGGTATTAAGTTAGGAATCTCTCGTAAAATAGTTCGTTAGGGAGACCGATGGTTTCATTGGCTGAAGGTAGCTCAGACTCTGGTTATTTAAAGAAAATAATTTCGGTAAAATTTTAGGTGCTTGACCAGCTAAGCGAAAATCAGCTTGTCAGTAGGAACTCTGTTTTATGGATGTAATTGCTACAGTTGCCTTGTTGTATGGCGGAACAAATGTATTGAGTTTTCGCAGCTCCAAAATTATCGTAACTGAACTCCAACTACGTTACGCTATTCCGTCTGTCCCACCGCAGTATAATGCGACGCTCCTGATGTTCGTCACGTAACCGAATATGACTCGACGTACTGGAACGTATATTCAGAATTCGGAATATCCCATCCGGTCTGAATTTATATTAAAATCAAAATCTCATAGATACATGGAGAATAATGTTAAAAGTATCTTAAAATATGACGCCATGTAGATCGGTAAATGCATAGAGATATTTCGTAGAAGTCTGTTCTTTGTGAACCTTGAATACGGAGGCAGTAAGTTCCTCCAGATATTTCTGTTACTGTACCAGAACTGAGAAACACCTGAATTTTCATCAGCATCGCTTTGCGAACCTTAAAGTTCTCATATGGAGAGCAGTTTGAGTATCAATTTTACGTGCCAAAATAATTTACGAAAAACGTGGTACTGTGCAAGGTCAATCTTATTTTCGGGCGCATAAAATGAAGTCTCCAAACGTAATTTACAGTAAATTTAACACAATCTCACGCAATCCATTCTTGATGATCCATTTAAAAATTCAAAACTAACACGTGAAAGTCTGAAACTTTATTCAAAACTACGTGACAATTCTTTGTTCATTGCGGTTCATCTGCACAATTACACACGTATATACTAACCTCTTTACATAGGCTGTCTTTGTCATGTGTTTATGTAAATATGGGTGGAAGAATGAATGGATGGACGGAATAATGTGTGTGTGTGTATGTGTGTATGTATGTATGTATGTATGTATGTGTGTATGTATGTATGTATGTATGTATGTATGTATGTATGTATGTATGTATGTATGTATGTATGTATGCATGTTCATTACCTTTATGTGACGGTACAAGGACTACACATATTCCCTAATATTACGCATGGCCGGCAGACTCTTTGTCCTCGCAAATGAACTGCTTTTCTCAAACAATTGTAGCAATATTATGCAAAATATTTACTTAAGGTGCCTTAAAAGACTTAATGCGGAAATGAAATCAAATTAACTTTGTTAGAGTAAAAATTTAACACATGTACTATTTTATTTTAGTAATATGTGCGTGATATCTGGAATATTATATACAACATTGGCGCAGCGTATTGAATCAGCTGTAATATTATTTGTGGTTTTACAGTTTTTAGGATAACGTAAAATAAGACGAAACGTCTGTGGGAAATACTTTGTTTAAGGAGTAAAAGTTTAATTTCATACGGTTAACTGTTACTGATCCACGTTGGTAACCTTAATTTGATAACGTATTGAAACAAACAGCAATGCTTTCAGTCCACGGGGCAGAGTCCTTCTGGACAAGTCTGTAGTCGCTTAGATCCTGAATACATGTCTAGTTTAGTCTAAAAATCTGATCTTCTCCTAGATTCAGCGCACGTAGATTAAAAGCAATAAGTTCGGCAATGCCACACATTGTTATATGTGTAGGTACGGAACCTCAACTTTTGCGTGACGTGTCTGAATTCCGAAGGAAATCACATCACCTTACAAAGTTGACGGAAGTACATAGCGGGCTTCATACAAGGCACTCCCAACGATCTTTTGTCCATCCATCTTTTCCTAGGGCAAGCTAGTGTTAGCCACCTAGGTATAACACTAGTCACAGGAATGCTCCTTCAATTAGGACTGGGTGGTCTGTGCAAACAATCTGTGGTGGTTTTATTTTTGTGCGGAACCAATCGAGGAATGGGTAAAGGAGGGTTTGGCATATTCTTACAGCGCAGGAGACGCGCTTGATTTAGTTTATAAATGAACGATCCGATCCAAATGAAGCGTGTGCCGATTAAAACTGATCATTTTATTAAAATCGTCTCATTTTTGTAACTTCGAAAAATTGTCGAAGGAACTCGCAACACCTCGCTGCGTATACGGAAGTACATACCGGTGTTCATACAAGGCACTCCCAAAGATTGTTTGTCCATCCATCCTTTCCTATGGCAAGCCAGTGTTAGCCACTTAGGTATAACACTAGTCACAAGAACGCTCCTTCAGTTACGACTGGGTGGTCTGTGCAAACAATCTGTGGTGGCTTTACTTTTGTATGAAGCCGATGGAGTGCGCCAAGAACCTACGAGTATTTGGTTTTAAAAGTAACAGCCTTCTATTAGATCGAGCGTGTGTATTTGAAATTTACAAGTTACGAGTCAAAATACGTAGCTTCATTCACAAAGTAATCGAAGTGGAAGTGTGTTCAGTGTGAGAAGCAGTTTGTTTCCAGTGTCAAGTATCGAAGCAGTGAAAGTGTTTTAAGTGTAAATATGTTCGGCGATTTGAATAAAATAGTGGAAAAGTATACCCTTTCATATAGCTTCAGTGGTGCCTAATGATCAGTGATAGTTGTGAGTGGAAGTGGAAAATCTCGCTTTAATTCACATCTCATAAGCTACAGCAGCAGCACCAACAGCAGCAGCAGCAGCATCAACAGCAGCAGCATCAACGAAGACGACGACGACGACGACAATCATCTGCATCAGCACCAACTCGACATATATATCAACAGCCACTGCAAGCTTCATTACCTACAAACGTTCATTGTCCCCTATGCGACTTCAGAAGAACACCATCTGCAGAGCGCCGGGGGTTAAAGTAGGTGGCCATTTCTTGTCCCCCCGTTGCTTCTCGCTCAGTAAGGGTCGCTGGCTGAATCACTTAGAACTGCAAAGCCACCCCGTATCAGTCGGGATTTAGTGCGTCTTCGAGTCGTAGGGTTTTGTAGCGCGTAAGCGTCAAGTTGGCAGCCTGTATTTCAGAGACGTCACTACATATTTAAGAAAGTGTTTGCTGTTTTTTTGTGCTTTTGTGTTTTTGTCTCCCCACCCCCCCCCCACCCCCCACCCGGCAGGGCTTTGCTGGTTAGGTCGCGATTTTAGGTTTTCGTAATGTTAGGTAGGCAGGTATTTAGATGTAAGACCGTGCCAATGTGCAGGGCCACGTTGGTAGCGTAGTGTGTCGGCAGGCTGCGGAAAACTTGACACCGCTGTGTGTTTCAGCCAGTGGCGGACGGAAGCAGCACTTGGAGAGGTCGCGGAGAGACACACAAATTTAATCGTGAACATTTCATGAAAAGTGTCTCTGCACGTAGAGAGGGTAGCCAGGTTATTCTACAGGCTACTTTCAGTACCATGGAGACTCTTGATAGCAAAACAATTTGAACTGGAAAAAGCAAAATATATTCATGAAAATGTAAATTTTTGCCGTTAATCTATTTAAGTAAAACCTCTTGAATTTTGAGGTTTGCCTGTGTGTAAGTTGTGGCCTCTTCTGTACAGAACTGGTTGCATACATCAGGGAGGAGAGTTCACACGTTTGCTTTTGTCATTTGTTCTTCAGGTGATGAAGTGGCGTGAAACTCCTTACCTACCTATTTTTACTTAATTTAAGGTAGATTCGTCACAAACAGAATATTTGATTATAGGCTTGCCTACAATTTATTCTTTCATAATATGATGGATTTTTAAACAATTTAAAAATTCATTAGTACATTAAATTCACTTGCGTTCACTAAATTATGCGATATTTACAAAGGAACGTGACGCGTCTACACCAAACATGGTGTGTGCATTCAGTTCTTCCCTGAGCTTGTAGAGTGAAGCAGCCCGATCTCCATGTACACGCAAAATACACATTACAGGATGTTACTTCAACGTATACACACAGCCTACACTGGGGTGTGGAGCTCGCCCGGTTTTTATTGGCAGCCGGAGGAGGTGAGCGGAGTGGACATAACATGTTGTCGTGGCTTCTGTTCTCGTTCATGTTAGGATTGCGTGGGGGGTGGGGGGAACATTTCTTCGCCTGAACGTGTCAGAAACTGCCACTCATGTTACAGGACACTACGTGAACCAACAATGCCAAATGCGCATTGCAATTCTTCCTTTGTACAGCCATGCGCTTGGAATTCATTACGAAACACATAGAATTTGGATATGAATAAAAGAACTGAGAATTTTTTAAAATTTTGGCCAAACTGTTTTTGTTTGAGGCCTTACGTCTGTTAAACTACGAAATTTGGTCTCGACAAGCTGCAGCTCTTCCTTTGTTTTTCCATTTTCCCATTTTCTCTTCAAAATTTAATAGGACTACGCGGTGGGAGGGTACCAGGACCTTTGTTAGGATGTTTGGATCAGCTGCACCTTGCAATAGAAAACGAGAAGAATAAAATTATTTAAAGCTGGAGGAAATTTTCTCATATTCCAGCGTACTCGTTTGGAAGAATGTCCTCGACTTTTCTTAAAGTAAACCATGTGGTATTCTAATGTTCTGTTTGAATTGTTTCAGATTGATAGCCAATCAGCCTGTCTCAGCGAAGAATCAAATCTGTGGACATGCTTCTTTTGTCACCGCAAATTTTTTTAGAAACTTTGTTTGGCACTCCCAACCTGCAGGTCTTACAACCCATTTTTATAGCACATTCTCTTCTAAATTAGAAGGACTGCGTGGGTAGGGGGAACCAGGCCAGTTTGTTAGGAAATTTTGGATCAGTGGCAGGTTGAAATAGAAAATGAGGACTCCTAAATTGTTAGGCGCCTCGAAGAAGGAATTTGCTTTTGTCTGGAACGTTTATTCGGAAGGTCCTCAACGCTTTTAAAATTAACGTGGTATTCTAATGTCCTAATTGAATTTTTTCAGGTTGTAATCAACGCATCTCAGCGAAGTGGGAAATGTCTTCGGAAATGTTATGTCATCGATACTTGTTGATAAAACTTTTTTGGCACTGCCAACCTGCAACTCTTCCAACCCATTTTCATAGGATATTTCTTCGAAATCAGAAGGACTGTTTGGGTGTACGGAACCAGGCCAATTAGGAAATTGTGGAGCAGTTGCAGGTTGCAATAGAACATGAGGACTCCTAAATTGTTAGGCTTAATGAAGAATGTGTCTCCCATTTAAAAGATTCGTTTGGAAGACTGTCGTCTGATCTATTAATAATAATCAATGTGATATTGCTAATTTTTTAATCGAACTGTTTCAGATTTACATCACTTCATCTACAAAAAAGGGACAAGTCTGTGAACCGCAACGAGACGACACAAAATTCACAGAAAATGCGGCATAATTACCGAGTTCTACAGCAACGTTTTAATCTACTATTAAAGACGTTTTCTCTTTCAGGTGTACTAATAATTTTGCTTTTTTTCAGGTACCCCTCACTGACCGTTGGCTCATCGTGCCGAGGGGGTGTAACAAGGAAAGACGACTGTCGGTTAAATTATTTTGGTTCTGTCAGTATTATTACAATTTTAACAGAATTAAGATTTTAAAGAGAAATCCAAAAAGTAATTTGCAAGAACATTTTAACCATCTGTTTTGATGTAACCCTGAAGATAAACTTGGAGTAAAAAGAATACGGCTACCAAATATCAACATGATAAAAGATAAGAGTGATGAATATTTAATTAAATACGTAGAAAAATCCGAAGACACATGTGTGTTAGAAAATTAAATTTCATCTTACTTATTTCCTAGATTGTTAAGCACTCTATAATCCATAAGCAAGGATGTTCTGTGGATATGCAAATTAGTCTGCAGCTTTCGAGGGCCATTTTCAAGTAATAGTAAAAAATCTTTAATTAAAACATAAATTTGAGACGGTTATTCGGGAAAGAGGTATGCCATTTCTCAATGACCACACCTCCTTCTCCTATTATGCAATTAAACCGTGGTGCAATTTTTATTACATGTCAAGTGCCATTCGCGGAACTGTTTTCTTTATTCCGACATTTGGATTGGAGGTTTCAGATTTTTTACGAATACCCTATGCATTCGTCTTTCCTTGGCTAAACAGGGTCCAAAGTATGGCACAATGCATATGTAAAGTACATGCATTTGTCTGATTTTCATTTCAGTCGAGTGTTATCATCGTCTGACAGTAGCTGTTACTGTTATACTGGGGATCAAAGTACCAGCCGAGACACAATAATGCAGAATTGTAAGTCGAATGTCTAGTTTTCTACAGAATTTTAATAAATAACTTAATACGTTATAAACATCTTATCAATTTGATTTTTACATAATATCAAGGGAGGCTTGTCTGACCTGTACTTGTAGTCTACGTACTTATAGCTATCTAATGTATATTAATTTGTGTTACTGACACTCTTCAAGGGAAGTTTGTGACGTGGACGTCCTGAGGTGTAGACTGTACAAGAAACGTAGAATCTGAACGGCTTCACCATCTCGGAATATAGAAGGATTTCCTTTGAAACGCTTTACATCTTTCAGGGAATTATCTGACAAAAAATGTATCTACAGGTAACAAAATTCTTAATTTTGCCGCTATAGGCTGTATATAAATACACTCGCATAAAGTCCCGCTCAAGGGCAAGTTACTTAGAAGAGGACGTATTATATTAATTTCGGCATTAGCAGTTAAAAATGTAAATTTTCTTCCTTGTTTTCAATGTATTTCCCCCTCGTAAATTAGTAATGCCACTGAAAATACGAGCACTTACGAACATTTTCTTCGTCCATTGCGATGAGAACACAAGCGAAATATTCTGAAGTACGTGGAAGCTACATTTTTTCAGTGTTTATTCCGTTTTGATGTATTCTTAATTTATTCGAAAACTTAACCAATTTAAAACCTTTTTTAGGCGCAATCTGAAAACAAATCGCTTTCCTAAACACTATAATTAAAATTCAAATTAATTGTCAATAGAACATGGAGCACAAAAACTTTCTTCCCTTACTATAGTACGTCCCGTTTACACTGTTATGTAAAGTACCTTCCCTAAAATCAAAATTAAATTTTCCAGAAAATTTGACCCGGATTCCAGTAATAAGTTAACCGGTAATCACTATTGTGTGATAGGTTAACTGTGTAGAATAATGTAGAATTGCTAGCCCTAGATCCTACCTAGACCCAGAATGGGCTGACTTAAGATGCTTGTATTATAATACATGGCCAAAAGTAATTGGTGTTAATGATTTCAGGTTTCTGCAGTTCAGCTATGTTCAGCACTCAAGGCATGTAACCTGTACAGTTCCTGAAGCATCATCCAGTAACCCAAGTGCTGGCATCCATCAGAATTACCCAACAACACGTCGGTTTGCAGAAATTCATGTCCAGCATTTTACCTTCGTTTTGCACAGAAGGGTGGAACACGAGGAGCTGACACGAGAAACGTTAAGAAGAGGCCTAACCTTGTCTCGTCTTTTCAACTTTGTTTCAATTAACATATTTTGAAGGCCTAATTAAATTCCATACCTCTCGACACAGTTCTTCGTTTGTGATTGTCTTCGGTGATTTTAATAAAAGTTGGTAAGTCTGTTTGTACACTTAACGTAGAATTTCCCTGCACATGTTATTTTAACTTACTTTCAAATCCAACTTCACTTAAAAACATAATTTATCTCCATTGGTTACCTCTTTTAAATTTTGACAGATTCAAATGGACTTAATTTATAGAAGTGCCATTATATGACTTAAGAAATGAACAGCTCAGAAACCATTACTGCCTCTGATGCTACATGATGTTCCAATCTTTCCTGTTCAACGCTGCACGTAGTGAGCATTCAGCTGTCAGGAACCACACGGCAGTGTATTATAAACACGTAACTACCACTTTGCTTTTGAAAGCCCCACCCTTGTGTTAACTTGCTAATTAATCGTAACCGTCCCTCAAGTACCAGGTTTTTTCGTGGTTAATAATGAAATGTAACCGACAAATTTTAAACCGGCTGGTTCATTCTCAAACCTTCCGTACTTACGTGACTGTCACAGTACGCATCCTTGTGGGCTCTACGCCCAAATGGTCATACTAATCCTTACGAAACCCTTGAGAATGAAAGGTCTGTTTTGAAAGAAGCCTCAGATGTAACGAACTGCGTGGCAGACAAGGTTTCCTCTAATTTTTCTTATAATGGCGCGGACCTGCTACTCCTCTGAGTAGAAAATTTTTACCCGACCTGACGACTGCGCGGTACTTTAAAAGTTTTTCGTAATATGCGTAATAAGAATATTTACAACGAAAATTGAAATATTTCAGCTGCGCGGCAACAATTCAGTGTGCGCGGGAGCATTTCGGTTACTTTGCGGCCGCGAATCCGCGCAGCTTGGAGGGAACATTGGTAACATCCCAGAAGAGCGAAGATCTCATACAACTTCTTGCTCAGCGCACATCTGGTTCCAAACAATCGCCCTTTACGGATGCAATTTTGCGCATGGGAACAACAACAACACGCTACAGTTGAGCTCATTTCACACAAAATTCTGTAAAGAGACGGAGCGTGTTTTGTGCGTGAGGGCATGTTCGAGGTCAACGACAGTTACATATGGGCACAGGCCCGTCAATGTCTGTGCTGTTATCATTGGGGACACTGTCGTGGGCCCCCATCTGCTGTCACATCTTCCTGAAAACTTCTCCTGGCGCTGCTTGAAGATGTGCCTGTAGCTGGTAGTCAAAAATTTGTGGTTTTAGTCTGACGTAACTCCAGCATACTATGGGGAAGATGTCTGGCAGTGACTGGACTTATGATATCGAGGTGGCTGGACTGGACGTACAGGGCAGATTGCTTGGACTTTTCGGCCACTGGCTGAATGTTTTTCATGCGTGTACTCCTGAAGGAGCCCGTTTACGCATGGCCTCTCAGAACTATCAAGGTCTCGTGGCAATACTTCTGGCAGCTGTGACGGTATTCAATGCTAACGTATTTAAGGCGTGTTCGATAGTTAGACGTGTAACCACATGGCGCCTGTGGTTTAATTTCGTACCTTGCATCGTTTGGTGGTGACGTGTACCTCGAAAACCAGACGCCTCAGGCATATGCTGTGTAATTTTTTTGAGTTTTTTTTTAAATATTCAACAGCGGAGGAAGCTTGTGTGCGAATTAACTTCACCCTGTAGATGCTAGTATATTTGTGATCATAGATTCATTTGTTTTTTTTTAACGATACTGCTAACAGACGAGAGCAGGCGGCGTCCAGTGATTTGATGAAAGTCAATGCTGTATTGTAAAGAATGTGGAAGTAAACGGTCATGGCGAGGTTTCACTTTCGACCTCAGTATCTGCGTACAGGGTGTCCCTAAAACCACATAACTCAGAATATTTGGCTTCTCGGTCGAGTTCGGATGCGTTAACCTTCCGAAAATAAATCGGACTCTTCATACAATGTGAGTCTGCATTTTCAGTGTGTGATTACTCTGATATTTATTTAATAAATATACTAATAAATTTCACTTTCAGATTTCATCAAAAGCTTTATATTCAAGACTGCTTTATTACACGAGAGCAGACGAATAAACACATGAATAAGCCACATCTGATATCCGCTGAAGCATCCTAGCCACACGCTTCCAACAGAACCTTGTCTAGAGCTATGGATGAGCGATGGTTTGCGGAGGCGAAATTTATTTGTAAAGGATTCCTACAGCGAAATTAATACCACGTCGTGTATGAGAGACAGACATGGTGCTGGCAATACTGCTTCGGGGTCTAACTGAGCGATGAAATGAACGCATTAAAAAATATAATTACAGCTAACGATTTTCACCCTACGGTTTCCTCCCCTAATTCTGAATGAACACCACTCAAAAACCTCCAGTGTTGAACGAACCTTCACCGGGTGTTTTGAAATACTTTGCTTGAGATTTGTTATAAATCTGCCGGTGGCAGAAGTGGCATTAGAGTGCCATATTTCGCAAACACATAGTGCATATTGTAAGGCCTAAATTCCCTGTGTCATCAGTGTAAGTTTCGGTTTTATGTCAAGTGCCAATCAACAATCTCGCCGTTATTGAAAAATGTCTAGCATTCAGTAACTCTTGTCAATATACCTTCGTAGATTTCATGATTGTGGCCTACCCCAGTGGCCGCGGGGTCTAAGGCGTAGGTCTGCGGCCTAGCGCTTGCTGGGATCGTGGGTTCGAATCCCACCGGGGGGCATGGATGTTTGTCTGTTGTGAATGTTTGTGTTGTCAGATAGAGGTCTCTGCGACGGGCCTATCCCTTGTCTAGGGGAGTCCTACCCACTGTGGTGTGTGTCTGAGTATAATTAAGTGCAAATAAACAACCTCGACACCTGCTGTGAGTAGGTAGAAGAGGGAAGGACTACGAAACGAAGATATCACCATCATGATCATTATCATATTTTAATACGGTGAGGTTCGTTTGCAACATCACGATCTACTGAACTGCCTAACGGAGCTCTCCAAGATAGATGTTTTTAAAAAGCTTATGATTCGGCATTGATAACAATATCATTCGTTTTTATTAATTCCTTCTCAGGAATTGTTCTTTAACAAAATTCTAAAGTTAAAAATTGACAATGCTGCCTCAAGCGGAGGCCAAGGGACACTAGCATATTTCATATACTTGCCTTCGCCTCCGCTTAAGGTAAGACTGTAGATTTCAACGTCCTTTTTGTAATTTACACGTTTCTTATGATCTGGTTATCTCTGAAAGAAATACCCAACATTAAGCATTAGTAATTAAAATGTTTAATGTTTATTAAGTTTAATAAGTTGTAATCTTTGTTTAAATTCTTTTGCTGTTACTACATGCGAATTATTCGCAGGGGTACAACTACTATGGTATTATTTTGTTATTTTGGTTAACTGTTGTCACGAGAACAACCCAATATCGTGGTTGAATAAGTTGCATTCCTACTTCGCGATTGCGATGTCACATGTTCAAACCTCATCCTTGGAACCGGCTGTAGGTCTGCTCACAGACTGTCGTCGTTTTCCATTCTATCCTGTTAAATGTCGCTATAACTCCGAGCACGACCGCTTCCTTTGACTTTCATCCCACTTCATTACCACCAATGATCCCATCATTCAACGCCATTTAATTTAACTTACTGACTTTCCTGTGACGCAAAAACCCAAATCGGGCCTAGGGAGCCTCCTTTTGAAGGTTTCTAGATCATACTCAGACACACCACACTCGGTAGGACTCCTCTGGACGTGATCAGTCTGTCGCAGAGACCTCTACCTGGCAACACACAAACACTCGCAAGAGACAAACATTTATGCCCCAGGTGGGATTCGAACCCACGATCCAAGCAACCGCTCGGCCGAAGGCCCAAGCCTTAGACAGCGCCGCCACTGGGATCGGCTTAACGTACTGAAAGCATCGTTAAATCAGCCAGTAATAAACAAGTAATTAGAACAGCCTGAAGTCCTATCCTGTACAGTCGGCAGTAGAGTAACAACTTCTTGTTGAATATCAAAGCAATGCTACTTTTTGGTGATTTCAGGCTCCCCCCCCCCCCCCCATGTAGATGGGATCTGCGCTCTTCTTGAACATTACGCAGCATTGAGTGGTAGTTCTGTACGACGTTTCGGGACAACTTGTCAGTCCCATCTTTAAGGGTCAAGAAGTCTTAAGAAGAAGGCTTTCTTCTTGGAATTCTTGGCCCTTGAAGTTGGGACCAAGAGATTGTCCCGAAACGTCGTACAGAACTACCACTCAGCGCTGCGTAATATCCCAGACGAGAGCAGATCTCAGCGCCATATTTGCTCAACTTTAAAGTCCACTTGAGAATTTTGATCCTGTTATGAACAAAACAAAAACACTCCCCCTTCAGTAAGGCATGTTTAAGTGTGTCATATATTCAGCATAGCGCCGTCACTTTCCATACTCGAACCTAAAACCGAAATCTCTTATTGTTACGGCGGTGGACATCTCTGTGGCTTATCAAAATTGTCCCTAGGCGCCCCGCCCCCCCCCGCCATACGGGGGGGGGGGGGGTGGGTTTGTTAA